>WBNM01001494.1:72977-95873 GCA_013399055.1 Ramphastos sulfuratus | reverse complement strand
AACCTGGGTGATTCTATGATTTGTTGCACCCTGCTTGCAGACTACCATTGAACACAACAGGGACACCTGGACAGAAGTGCGCCTAGCAAGGAGATTTCACTATCTGCATTTATCGAGGTCAATATAAGGAGCACTGGTGAAGTTAGAAAATGGTCAGATAGCAGGGGAAACTTGCTGGGTGTGTCCATACCCATGATAGCTCTTATGTTTTTAAGCTGGTGGGGAGCTGCCCTACTGAGGGTGTAGCATCCTTCCTGTTCATCTGTGTTGTGGTGCCTTACTTTCAGCTAGTATAAACACTTCATGCTTCATGCAAAAAGAAATTAGAAAGATTTTTCAAGGGTTATAATACTCTGATAGAGGTGGATTCCTCTTCCTCCAAGGTAAGAATTGCCCCATATCTTTATAATTAATGATGCTGTCCTATTACCACCCATATTGTAATAAAGATGTGGAGTGCCAGGAGTGGCTTTTGTGGGAAGATACCAGAAGGTGCCCCCATGCTGGATAGAGCCAGTTTCAACTGGGTCCATCATGGATATTGGTAGCACCTGTGTGGTAACATACTTAAGAAAGGGTAAAATCTGCTGCATAGTAACTGTGAGAAGAGTGAAACGATGTGGAAGACTCTGCAGACAACAAGGTCAGCAAAGAAGAGGAGGAGGCAGTCCAGGTACCAGAGCAGAGATTCCTCTGCAGCTTGTGGTGAAGACCATGGTGATCCAGGTTATCCCTCTGCAGCCCATGGAGGACCATGGTAGAAGAGAGATTCACCTGCAGTCCATGAAGGACCCCATACTGGAGCAGGTGATGTGCCCTGAAGGAAGCTGTAACCCATAAAAAGCCCATGCTACAGCAAGCTCCTAGCAGGACCTGAAGCCATGGAGAGGAATTCACAGAGGAGCAGCTTTTCTGGCAGGCCATCTGGCACGTGGGGGTCCCAAACTGGAGCAGTCTATTCCTGAAGCTTGCACCCTATGGAATAGATGCAAACCAAAGCACTTTCTGAAGAATTGTAACCCATGACAAAAAGCTCACATTGGAAAAGTTTGTGAAGTGTCTCTCGTGGGAGGAACCTCACACTGCAGCAGGAGAAGAGTGTCAGGAAGAAGGAGCGGCAGAAACAAATTGTTATGAACTGACCACAATCCCCATTCTCCATCACCCTGCACTGCTTAGGGGAGGGAGGTAGAAGTGAAGTTGAGCCTGGGAAGAAGGGACAGGTGGGGAAAAGGTGGATAGTTTTATTTGTCACTATCCTATTCTTTTAACTAACAGGCACTAAATTAAATTAATTTTCCCAAGTTGAGTCTAATTTACCCTTAATGGTAACTGGTAAGTGATCTCCTGTCCTTATCTCAACCAATAAGCAAAAGCTCATAGTATTTCCTCTGCGTCTTGTTGAGGAGGTGGATAGAGTGACTTGGTGGAGCCAGCCAAGATAACTGGCATGGTAAGGCCCAGCATAACAGTAGATGAGGACAGATTTGCAGATAAAAAAGGATTGATAAGAATTTAAGTGTTACAAAGCCATCAGTATTTTTATCATACTCATCTTTCTTCTTCCTCCCACCAAGGCAGAGCTATTAAGTCTCTTATCAGGTTTTCAGCTCCATCATAGTTGCCAGCAAGTGTATTAGAGTTCACAGGATGCAAAATAGAGGGGAAAGTATCTTGAACCAATTGGTTAAAGTAACAAGAATTATGTATGCTCTTTTTAATGTGACAGGTATGTACTTACCTCTGGGTTGCACACTGATATGTTACTTGGGAAGTTATTTGATCACCAGCAGCTTATAAAAGGTCTTAACAATGATACTTACACTTGTCAAGCCTATAACACTATTCATACAAAAATCTTAATATCATCACCAAAGCCTTTATATCTTAAATCCAGATTCCCTTTCTGAAGAAGTTCTCTGTTTTCCTGCATCTGCACTATCATCCCACAGAGGCTGTATACAACCAGCCAGAATAAAAATAAAAGCAGCTGTTCTGAATGTCACAAGGCCACCAGAAGGATCACAGAATCACAGAATATTAAAAGTTGGAAGGGATCTCCAGAGATCATTGATTCCAACCGCCCTGTCAAGGCAGGATCACCGAGGGTAGTCCGGACAGGAATGCATCCAGGTGGGTTTTGAAAGTCTCCAGAGAAGGAGACTCCTCAACATCTCTGGGCAGCCTGTTCCAGTGCTCCATCAACCTTACTGTAAAGAAGTTTCTCTTCATGTTGAGGTGAAATCTCCTATGTTTCACTTTGCAGCCATTGCTCCTTATTTCTGCAGACCACCGAAAACAGATTGGCCCCATCCACCTTATGCCTATCCCTCAGATATTTATAGACATTGATGATATCTCCTCTCAAACTTCTCTTCTGAAGACTAAACAGCTCCAGGTCTTTCAGTCTCACTCCATGGGGAGATGCTCAAGTCTCCCAGTCATCCTCGTGGCTCTCCACTGGACTCTTTCCACCAGGTCCCTGTCTTTCTTAAAGTGGGACTTGAACTGGAATCCTCATAAGGTGACCACAAAGACCATTGAAATGAGAGTTGACGCAGTACATCTGTTGCACTTGTGGAAATAAAAACGCTCCACTGAGCCTCCACGATTTTCCATTCCCACAGGTGGTCCTGCCCTTGCATGCCAGAATGGTTTACAGTACAGACATGAGAGTGAGTTTGAGCAGACAAGTATCTTTGAGCGAGAAACTTGTCCAAACTTCATCCACAAAACCAGGGAGATGAATAAACCAGCCAAGTCTTTGTCCAAGTAACTTCAAGGCACAGTTGAGATGTGCCTAAGTAAGATCTTCCAAATTTTAAGCCAAAGACCATTATATCCAAGAGGTCATTGCCAGATACAACACATAGACTAATTCCAGAAGTCTCAGGCTCTTACTGCCAACTGTCCCCTCAGAGTACACCCAAAGCTAATCTCCTCCTGTGCAGCACCTACTCTATTTCCCATTACTGTGGAAAACAGAATAGTATTCTGCACATGATTGTTGTTACCATCTGATCTCTTCCCTAAGGATAAGGATTTTTTCCTACACGATTTCTTATGAAGAAGTTTCTACAAATACATGGCATTTTAGAAATCACGGATGCAAAAGATGCAGTTACTGATTTACACAACAAAAATATATTGGGATTCTCCGAAAAGTCATTGACTTTAATTTGTTGCCAAAGCATATTGTTTGTAATGACTTCTACTAAATAGTCTTGTTTGTTGCTTAATGCATATGAATTACTGGAAATCTTGCTGATAAAAGACAGTTGTGACATGCCAACAGAATGCAAAACCAGAGCTTTTGTAATGGTTATTTATATTTTTTATATCACTATTTAACAAAATTTTTTACTTATTCTACAGGTTATGGACTGGGCTTTTAGAAGAAGTGTTGGATTTGGGGTCCATTTATGACTTAAGAGAGGCACCTCTTGAAGGCAGTGGAGCACAAGCTCCCCCAGAGCCTTGTGAGATAGGTAACCCACAGCTAATCAACACCTACACTAGACACATAAGTCCTCAGCCAAAACCGGAAGTCACTTCATGTTTGGTTTTTATTCAAAAGTGTTTGATTAGAAACATCTCTGTTCTGCTTCATTTCCATGACCAGCAGCAGAGCCTGCACAATCTCCTAGAAGTTTTTGAGGACATCAGTACCTTCAAGAGCTGCAGGTTTCAAGCAATCCTGCCTGGCTGCTGAGAGTTGTGACAACAGGCCAAATTCTTCCTAGACTTATACTCTACAGCTAACAGCCTGCAGAAGCATGCTGGTTTGAGATCTCACACACCATCAGTGAAAAGCATGCTCCGCATTGCACAAGATGAGCAGGTACATCTCTTTGTCCTTCTCTCACCACATCACCACTCATGTGCTGGAGCCCAACAGCCATACTATCTGTAGCTCCCAGATACTCCAGCTGAGCATTGAGGCTCTAGTACAAGATTCAAGTATTGGAAGCTTCCTAGGTGAAACCAATTGAAATGCAAAGGCCAGTTGTCAGTCTGCTCTGCAGACAAATGATTGCTTTTGGACAGTGCATAAATTTTCATTGGAAATCCCATGAGATCAGACATCTTCTAGCTTTAATTGATTTGATATTGTTTGCTACTGATCTACACAAAGTACTATTCTCAGAGGAAGAATCTTACCAACACATAGAAAGTGATCAGCTTTCACTACCTGGGAATGGGTCCTTGTGGATTTTCTCTGAAAACAATCTGCTGTTCAGAAGCTGCCGAGAGGACAAACAAACTGTCAGTCGTTACTAGCAAAAGAACAGAGAACATAAGATGAAATGTTATTGTACTGATGCAACATATTCTTATCTTGAGCACTGGATGTAATTCTGGTCACGAGTGACAAACAGGATATAATTTTAAAAGGTGCTAAGAAGAGCAGTAAGGATATCAGAGACAGAGGGCTTTTGCTACAAGGATAAACCAATTTGACTGGCGCTCTGCAGCTGAGAAAATGGTGGCCTTTCAACACAAGTAAAAATTACACAGGGAGAGATATGTCAGTACCCCTCAAGATCTAAGTAGTTAAATGATCAGGCACATGGTTTAACCAGAGAACAGTACTCCTTCACATAAATAAACCCAGAAACTAATTGCCATATGAATTTTCAACCGTTGGGTTCACAATGCAAGACTCAAATTTAAGGAGAGATACATTGATCACCATGTAAGATGTTGTTGGAAAAGTTACTTTAAACTGAGGACATCCATTCCTTGTAATTGGCACTGGCAGGGTTCATCATCCTCCTCTTTGCCTGTTTTTGAGGGCCTGTGCTTTTGGTTAGTAACAGGATAAAGACCTGTGGATGGAGGATCAGACAGGTTGTGTACAACAGAGAAATGGAAGAAAGACAAATGTGTAGGTAACTCTTATTTGAGATTAAATTCTTTTGTTGTTGGGTTTTGTTTGTTGGTTTGGTTTTTTGTCAGTTATTTAATTTAATCTCAAAACCACTGTGATTAATAATTCTGCTAAGAGCCAAAAGAGCAATTTTCCATCCCTGCAATAAGGAATTCCTGCAGAAACTGGAGACCTGTTCCTGTAAGGTCTCAAGTTATGTTTTTTGATACAGCTTTCATCTCCTTTGTAGAAGAAGTAATAAAATGTTCAAAAATAATTGAAAATGCATATGCATTCACTGAATGTCTGTCCTGCAAAGTCTGACAAATCATGATATGCAAGCCCTTGTGTAGAGTCAGCTGGCCCAGTTCAGTGCCAGCCAATCTACATAGTTTGTACAGATAATTTCATGTGAAGTATTGATACAGTCTGTGCCCAAATTGATTATTAGCTCAGTAATGATCTTGAAGCCTTTGTGTGTTACAAATTATGCAAAATTAATAATCAATATTAATTTTTATCTCCAGGCAAAGATTGTTAATAACTATGAAAATTGTTTATTAACATTCAATCTCACCAGAAAATTTATTTACAAAGTTTGAAATGCATGGTTTAGAAACATACACACAGGGAACAGGCAAAACTGGAACACTTTAAGAGGTACCTAGCAAACGCAAACATTATACTGGAAGAGAAATTCTTGCTGTCACTTATAGCACTTGCAATTAGTTACCCCACTTGTCCACTAGATGGACAGAGGAAGTTCCTTTCTGCTTATGGCAGAAGGCAATTAGTGATTACAAGAGGCTTTAAGTATTTACTCACAAATTATTATCAGACAGTACTCAAAGCATGTGGAGGGGTTGCTGTCAGTGGTCTCAAAGCCATTAGAAGCTTTGGAGTTTTCCCAGGCTCTTTTCTCAGGAAGCTGGGAGTCTGGCACAGTCTTTGACCTGGTTCCTCTTGATTCCCAATTCACCAGAAGCCTTGCAGAGGGGCAGGCAGGATGCAATGCCATGTGCAGTGTTGCCACAATGTCATGTTGGCTATGGAGGATGATTGCCTGCAAGCATTTAGAGCCTGTTCCTGGTAGAGGAGTTCCAGACAGTTCAGCATATAATGAGGCAGCAGCAGCAGGCATGAATACAATGGCAGAGAGCACATTGTGTTACCTGCTCATCTCTTTTTATCAATACGGCCTGAGACTAATGGGCCTTTGGACATAGATTAGCCAATCAGGATGGCACTTTGCCAAGCTTGACCATATTAGGTGAAGCCAGTGCTTTTATTTTCCATTCCCGGTTGCTTCCCCCGTGTAAAGGGTTAACCCTTCAGGGTGGGGGGAGTGGTCAGAACTTGACCCCAGGTGTAGTGTTTAGCCCACTCCCACTTCCTGTCTGGACCCCCTATATAAACAGAGGAACTTCCTGTTTCTCTCTCTCTCTCTCTCTTTTTCTCTCCCTCTCCCTCTCCCTACCTGCCTACCTGCTTGATACCACTCTTTGTTCCTGCTGACCCTGTCTTACCATGTGGTCAGTTTCCACCACATGGTGGACATCCCTTCCATCCATTGTCATCCATCTGGTTGTTATATATTTTGTATCTTGTTTTCCCTTCCCTCTACCTATTTGTAACTCCCCTACCTTAAATACCTTTTATTTAATGTTAAAGTTTTTTTCTTTTAGCTTCCGAATCATAGCAAGACTGTTCTTTGGGTGTTTTCACCCCTTCTCTCTCCACATCTAATTTCCTTTCTTTCCAAAAGTGTGGGAGAGGGGAAGGCATCCTACTATTATTGGTTTCTGTTAGATATATTTTGAGTCCCCTGGGAAGCTTAAACACAAACCAATACACCCCAGCACAGAAGGACGGGGAGCAGCGGAACAAGTGTGGGCAAGCCAGAGTCCTTAGACTCAGTGGCTCCAAGTTCTTTGTCCTCTTTTCCACAGTTGCTTCTCCCCATAGCAGAAGAGGGAAGAGCAGAAAAACATGCCTGGGCAAGCCAGGGCATGTATAAGCCTATTTTGGTCTATTTAGGCCTACCACGACATTGTGTCTCATGTGAATTGTCTGACACCCTCAAGTGACATTACGTAACTACACACTTTGTATAACAAGCTAATCACAGACTTAGGCTACCGAGCAAAGGATGCTCCCTGGCCGGCTCCATATTGCCTCAGTACAGACTGCTCTGCATTGTATAGGACAGGTGAGTGACACAGAGATGATTTGGTGAGACACTGCACATCTGGACCGTATGAAGATCTGCTGTTTTCTTACTTTAAAGAACCTGTGGACTGGCAGGAGGCATTTTCTCCTAGTATTCACTTTCATTACCCTTACAAGAAATGAACTTACTCTAAAAGTAAAGTATAAAAGTTTAATATAAAGACAAACAGCATTGGGTGCATAGCAAATAACGAGATTGCTAGAGGCACAAACTAACAGGTAACAACGCTTATATAGGACAAGGACTAGATAGCTTTATATTCATGAATATTCTTTTGCATTTTCTAAGCACTACCTCTATCCTCCCTAACCTCCACCCCTTAGTCCATTGGACCAAAACAACAGCTGGGTCAATTGCAGAAAAGCTCTCAGATTCTGTTACCATTACCCCCTAGGGAAGAGTTTCTTCTGGTGTTTCCGTTTCCAGGTGAATTGCCTGCTGCTGCAACAGACTGGCTCGAGATCTATTTTAGTTTCAGAAAGTTTACTTGTGCTTCTGTTTCCTGATTTTAAGTTCTAATTGCGAGTTCCAAAACTGCAGGGGGCTGATCTTAAACCCTTAAAGTAACACTATTCAGGTAACTGATTTTTCTTGCCCATTATAAGGCTTTTGCATTCAGATATTAATTCCCATGAGGCAAGACAGACAGAAAAACATATTTTAGATCTATTTTCATACAATCAATACAATCTACCTAATATCACAGAATCACAAAAACATCTAGGTTGGCAAAGCACCTCAGAATCACCAAGTCCAATCTATAACCCTACTCTATAAGATTCACCTTAGACCATATCCCTAAGCACCACATCCAAACGACCCTTAAACACACCCGAGGTGGGTGACTCAACATCCCTGAGCAGCTCATTCCAGTGCCTGACCACTCTCTCTGTGAAAATCTTTTTCCTCATGTCCAATATAAACCTACCCAGTCTCAGCTTGAGGCCATTCCCCCTTGTTCTGTCTCCAATTACCTGTGAGAAGAGACCAGCAGCAACCTCTCCACAATGTCCCTTCAGGTAGCTGTAGATGGCAATGAGGTCTACCCTCAGCCTCCTCTTTTTCAAACTAATCCCCAGCTCCCTCAGTTGCTCCTCATAGGATTTATTCTCTAGGCCTTTCCCCAGCTTTGTTGCCCTCCTCTGAACCTGTTCCAGCACCTCCACATCTCTCTCGTATTCAGGTGCCCAAAACCAAACACAACACTCAAGGTGTGGCCTCACCAGAGCTGAGTCACCTCTCTGCTCCTGCTGGCCACAGCATTTTAAATCCAAGCCAGAATGCCATTGGCCTTCTTGGCCGCCTGGGCACACTGCTGGCTCGTATTCAGCTCCTGTCTATTACAGCCCCCAGGTTCCTTTCTGCCAGAAGCTCTCCAGCCACACTGCCCCAAGCTTGTAGAGTTGCTTGGGGTTGTTGTGACCTGGCATTTGGCCTTATTGAAACTCATCCCGTTAATGTTGCCTTATTGATCCAGCCTATCCAAGTCCCTCTGAAGAGCCTCTCTACCCTCATTCAAATCAACATTGCCACCTAACTTGGTGTCATCTGTAAACTTACTTTAAATTCCTTAAAACTAAATTTGATATTCAGTGGCTATTTCTTCTATACCTTAATATTCTGCTTCTCTGTTCAAACATTATTACAGTATCCAATTGTTTTAACTGTTCCTTGATTAATAATTTTTGGAGTGTTTAGTAAATATAAAGCTGATTTCCTACTTATATTTTTTAAAATACTTTTTTTCCTTCTCACCAGTGGCTTTTTAAAATTAATCACTTACTTTAAAAGAAAAAAATAAATCCCTGTACAGTTCTTCTTATCTCAAGGTCTCAACATTAGCTTTGGCTTCTCAGCACCCCCACACACAGGCAGGGAGAAAAACTAAAACCAAGTTTCACTTAACAAAACAAGATAAAACAAACTTTTCAGACTTAACAGTCTGCAAAACTTCACTCCTTTTCTCCAGCAATTTCAGCACAGCATAACAGTTACAATTTTAATACTTTTTGTCAGAAGGCAAGAAAGTCAACAAGCAGCTTCTCCCTTTCTCCCCTCCCCTGCATGGAGAAGGAAAAAACCACTCCCCACTTTTCACCCACTCCCAGCTTTTCACCCCCCCGCTTTCTTCTTTTTTTTTTTCTTTTTCTCTTTTCCGCTCTGCAGCTTTCTTAAAGCAATAACACAATACACTAAAAACAATACAGAGCGACAAACAGGACATAGACAGTGACACCTTAAAAACTTAACACCACAATTACAATTACAATCAATTAGCATAAAAAGGCACACAAACTCCAGCCTCTCTGTGGTACCACGTCAACAAACAAGCACATACCAAAAGTACAGAAACAGAAAATAACATCCAGGATGTTTACCCTTCTCCTACTTTCTTTTTCCTCCTCTTTTACATTATTTACTGGTGCTTCAGCCCAGACACATTGCTTCCAGCATGCTGCATAATCACTCTTCTCCTGATTAAAACAGTCTTTAGAATTTACATAAATGTGAAGAGCCTGACACATTCAGCCTTCATAAGACCCAAATTGTGACAAATATAAATTGTCAGGTCTAATCTTTTCCTTCGTCCATTCTTTTATAGAAAAATTGACCATTTTAACCTTATCCCACGTTTCTGGATGATATTTCCAGTATGCTGACTTAACCCCCAGGGGACTGTCCAGGGGAATGTCCCTGGGTACCCTTTTCCTCCCCTTTTGCACCCTTTCTTCCTGGGCTTAGTCTCTTCCCCCATTTCCCAAGGTTCACTCCATTCATTACCAACTACTTCATCCCTTCACCGGCCAAAGGACTCCGCATTCCCTATGTGAATCCAGACTGTCCAGTTCACGTCTCTGTTCACTGACCTCAAAACCCACCCAACTGGATAATACTTACAGTCCTTTTTCTTATCCGGGACTTCATGCACAAGCATCCTGGGCAGCCGTGGTGATTGGGAGCTCCTGTTCCCTTGCCTTTATTTTATAATTCTTGTAGATTGGAACCTGCATCCTGTGGGTCCTCCCCGGTCCTACTTTTGGGCCACTGAAATCAGCGGGGCACTCCCCATCCAGACATCTGAGGAGTCCCCACAGGTGAGGTTTTCCTGGACAAGCCCCCAGATCTGTGAGAAATTAATTCAAAGTTTATAATAAAGTAAATGCAAGCAGTGCTGGGTGCATATCAAATAGCAAGATTGCTAGAGGCACAAGCTAACAACAGGTAACAATGCTTATATAGGATAATGGCTAAACAGCTTTACACATATTCATGAGTATTCTTTTACATTTTCTAAGCACTACTCCTATCCTCCCTAACCTCCACCCCTTAGTCCACTGGATCAAAACAACAGCTGGGTTTCTTCACGAGGTGATCTTGGCTCTCTTGTCTTTTCTTTGAACATCAATCAGAGGGGCCTCCGGGATCCTCCCGACACTCACTGCAGCACCCTTATCTTTGCTCATGGACGCCCTGGCAACTCCTAACACACACCCATGGCTACCTTGTTGTTTTACTGATTAAGTCTTATGAATACCTTATTGTGTATAAGCCAAATCTCCATATATCACACCCAGGAAAAGAGTTATTTTGGTATGTTAGGAAAAGCAGAGTCAGTTTGCTGTTCTCAAAGGCCATTCAAGCCTAGACAACATAGGCAGGGACACAAACTGTCTAGCATTCAGTCTCCAGCTGTTATGTATTTCTAGCCAAACCTTGTCTGAACTGGGATTTAGAAAACAGGCCTGACCCACACCTCAGACAAAAATTCCATACATCTGATGTTCTGTACTGCCTGAGCTCATTCAATGTCTCTTCTGTGTTTAAGATAGGCACACTACACACTCAGCACCCTATCCTCTGGAAAGGACAAGGATTTCTCTCCAACACAAAATCATTTACAACTCAGAATGGGAGAAATTTGCTATGTCCAGACAAGGCTTTTAGTCAGAACACTTAACCCAGTTCCTAAGGTCTCTAGAGGCTTCTGTGTCATGGCAAGAACCCTCCACCCTGTGCATTGAAACTAGGACGCTACATGTCAGCATTTATAAATCATGGGGAAGACACAGAATACCTAAGAGTGAATTTTACTCTAGCCATGTGAGGGGTGGACATTAACGGAAATCTGTATTCTGAGGCTCTGACTCCCTGAGTGTTATGGTCTCTGTCACATTTGCTTTCAACAGGCAAAACTGTACAAGTACAAACTGGCACAAGTACCTCAGAAGAAGAAGAAAGTGTTTTAGGAAGACTTAAGGGAGCACATTCTCTTTCAAAACAAGTGACGCCACCAGCTTCCTGATGACTGTTTTACCCACACGGTTAGTATGATAATGAAGAATTGAGCAGGGGTATATCCTGAATTCAGGGGTTTTTTATATTATCAGGGCTGTTTCTGCTCTGTTATCTATTCTCAGAAGACAGAGAGCCAGCTTACATCATGATTGTGGTTGGAAATAAGAATTTCCTATTAGTTATTAGTACAGTCAGTACTAGGTGTTGAGATTACCCAGTTAAGGGAGTAAAGATCCCTCTGAAGATCTTAAAAGTCCTCACCATCTGCCACTAGCCAGATTAGACCATCCCTTTCCCTCTTGGGGTGCAGGGGTGTTATCTAAATTTGGGCAAAGACACTGCTCACAGACACTGACATTTCTAGCTCTGCAGGATAATACAGAAACAATACTATGTTCATGTAAATTATTTTATCCTAATTATGTAAATTATTTTATCCTAATTTTCGCAGTCAGACGGAAGTTTTCTGAATAACAGTGCTTGTATAGAGAAAGAACTTTTACCATAGGCTTTCCTCCTGCTGCTGTCACAAGGCTTATCAATACTGTAAAGTTTCTGCCAGGTTGTTTTTCTGCAAAACCTCAGGTGTCAGATCTAACTTTTGGGTGGCCACAAAACCTGAATATTAAGAGCTCAGCAGAAATGGCAGTCTATCTTGATATAAAAAACAGAAAATTGGTTTCATCTCTCTCCATATCACTAGCAAAAGCACTCTTTTTCTGTGAATTTATGTGCTGAAGAATGGTAAGACACAGTATAGAAGCAGTCATAAGTAGAGCAGCAACTCTGTGGCTGATAACCCAATGAAAGAAACATATCCATAAAGCCATAGCTACACTATACTTTTAGAAAAATACCTGAGAGATACCAAAGTCCTTGACTTTTTATTCTTATTAAAAATATTATGTTTAGTTTGTGTTGCTTTTCTGGAGTAGTTTATTATGAAGTGTCAAGAAATGAAGGGAAGAGACCAGCATGGCTAAGTCAAGACCTGCTGGTCAAATAAAAGGCAAGGAGGAACTGCACAGGCTGTTCAAGCAGGGACAGGTCTCTTGAGAAGAGTATAGAGATGTGTCCTGGTTGTGTAGGGGTGAGGCAAAGAAGGCCAGGGTGTAGCTGGAGCTGAACTTGGCAAGGAATGAGAAGAATAGCAAGAAGGGCTTCTACAGGTATGTCAACCAGAGAAGGGGCAGTGGTTTTAAACTACAGAAGAGTAGATTTAGGTTGGACAGCAGGAAGGAGTTCTTTGCTATAAGAGTGGTGGAACACTGGCTCCATCCCTGAAAACAAATTTTAAGGTCAGGCTTGATGGGGCTCTGAGCAACTTCATCTAATTGTGGATGTTCCTGCTTAAAGCAGTTCAGAGCTGATGATTCCTTCCAGTAATTGCCATTTAGAGAATTAGGCCATTAATAAATGACATGAAGAAAAGATGTGAAAGAATGCTTGTCAACAGTATCAGTAGCAAACTTTGATGGATTAGCTCTGCCCTTGTATTGCTTTTATAGTTCACATCATAGAAACATGACAACAGTAAGGACTATTTTTTAAAAACTAAGTGTAAGAGCACATCCAACATATACCACCTTTCAACGTAATTCCACCTCAGTAATCTCCTAGTCTTCAGTTTATCTCATCATCAGGAATTTCCTAATTTTTGTCTGTTTATTCACCTTCTACTGGATATCTCTTCCAAACTGCGGTCTTCCCAGGAACTTCCTGGTTCTTCAGTGTCCCCTAGCTGCCATCTCTTTCATGAAGATCAGTCATGCTTTTCTCTCAAATGTGCTGAATGGCCAACACTGAGATCATGCTGAAGCTTGATGAACGATTGAATATAAATATGAGAAAGTTGTGTTGGCAGCAGAAAATATCCCTGATCAGGAGGTGGTAACTTCAACCATGCTGCTTACTGTGAGATATGACCTTTTTCACTCAACAGCTTGCTCAGCGCACCTGAGGGCAAACAGTTCAGAAAACATCTGAAAGAAAGATGTTAAGAAATAATTGAACAAGAAAGACAACAAAAGCATGGTTACTTTTCATCTGGTTTGGTTCTTGGGGAGGTTTCATAGACAGGAAGCTAGCTGAGCTGGCACAATAGAAAGGGTAGCCTTAGAGTAGATGTGGGCAGACAGAGGGAGCAGAACAGTCTGAACTAGCTAGGACAGGGAATAAGCATCTGTCAGACCATGACAGAAGAACACCAAAAGAGTATCATAACTCTTCTGATATCCAACTGGACTGGATGGCCACACCAGTATGATGCCTGCAGACATTTTTCTGATAGCTTCATGTTGTACAAATGTTTGCTAACCAAGAACTAATGAAGAAATCTGTTTTCTTCAGGACAAACATTGACTGTTTTAATGCCTCTCGGGGTCCAAAGTCACCTTAATAAGGAAAGAAAGCTCCCTTGTTTTTCTGGGAGAGGATGTGATTAATTGTGTTCTGCGGTAACAACAGACCAATTCAGCATTATTATATCTCAATGGAAATAAACTGCCCTATGCGGTTTTCAAGGCTTGCACAAGAGTGTTTGGGTTCTGATACTTCACTCTGGGGATTTTCATTCCCACCAGCAGCAACAGACTTTGCAGCAAACAGAAAACACTCTTTTTCATTCTCAAGAGAGAAAGCAAACAGCCTGCCAGAATCTAAATATATTTGCTGAGTAAGCATGATAAAATCATCTCACTGTAAATACACAACTTCATCTGAGACCCGTTGCTACAAACAGTGGCAAAATGTGGTGAAATACTGAAGCCACACAGGCTAAATAAGCTACACAAAACCTGGCAGGTTTCACGTGGGTTTTTGTTTGTTGCTACAGAAGCAAAATACTAGAGAAAAGTTCAAGGTTCAGACACCAGAGCACTATTCTGACCCCAGGATTTTGGTGGAGCTCATATTTCAAATCTCATGAAGTTCGAAAAAGGCTAAGCACAAAGTCCAGCACATGGATCAGGATAATCCCAAGCAAAAATACAGGCTGGGTGGAGGATAGATTGAGAGTAGTCCTGAGAAGGACTTGGGGTTAGTGGTTGATGAGAAGCTCAGTATGACACAACAAGGTGTATTTGCAGTTCATAACACCAAAATATCCTGGACTGCATCAAAAAAAGGGTGGCTAGCACACAGGAAAGTGATTCTTTCCCTCTATTCTCACGAGACCCTAGCTGGAGTACTGTGTTCAGCTCTGGGGCCTCCAACATTAAGAACAGCATAGGCCTGTTGGAGCAAGTCCAGGGGGCCACAAAGATGATCAGAGGAATGAAATACCTCTCCTATGAAAAAAGGCTGAAAGAGTTGGCATTGTTCAGCGTGGAGTAGAAAAGTCTCACTTACAGCAGCCTATCACTACCTAAAGGGGGTTGACAGAAAAGATGTAGAGGGACTTTTTATGAGGCCAAGTAGTGATAGGACAATGGCTAATGGCCTTAAACTGAAAGAGGATAAATTTAGATCAGCTGTAATGAAGGTTGCTCCCATTTAGATCAGATGTAATGAAGGTTGTTCACTGTGAGGGTGGTGAGGCACAGGAGCAGGTGGTATAGAGAGGCTGTGGATGCCTACTCCCTGGAAATGTTTAAGACCAGGTTGGATGGGGCTTTGAGCAAGCAGGTCTAGTGGAAGGACTCCAGGCCTATGGCAGGAGGGTTAGACTAGATTATCTTTAAAGTCCTTTCCAACACAAACTGTTCAATAATTCTATGATCTGGAAATAAAATCTACGTAGTCTGCGTTAGCCATGATCCAGCAGCTGCAAGTGTGCACAGCTGCCTGTTGCCATTTGTAGGCAAACAGGCAGAGAAGAGACTAAAGCACACCAAGAGCTCAGAGCATCCTGAGATCTCCAGGAGTACTTATAAGATGCTATCGCTTGCTTTTGTTCAACTACCATTGTAGCCTGAAACTTGTGACAATAAAAATAAAAAAGCTGCTAGTCTTAGCTAACAGCTAGTGGGGACAAACCCCTTTAGCCTGCCAGCACAAGGCATCTCCACAACCAGTGCTGCAGCTTTGTGAGGCCAGATCATGCAAGACTGTCTTCATGTGGGAACATCTCTGATCTCCAGTAAGGGCTTTTTTTATGGGCCTGCCTGCTGTTAGCTCCATTCTGGGGCCTTGAGGGAGTGTGTGAGGAAGTAAATCAGACCTTAGACACTGCATGAGCAGTCTAGAGGATGGTCATGACACAGAAGTGATACAGCCACGGCACAGGAGCCAAACTGGCTTGAGATGACAGTAACAAGAGGTGCAGCTGGAACCAGCTCCCTCGGGAGGCTGTCCATGCAGGTGCACTGCCAGAGCAAGGGTGGTTTCAGCTCAGATGCCCTCCTGAGCCCTCACAATGTCATCCTTTCCCCATGACAACAGAGCATCCTGCCAGAAGCTGGAGTGCACTGAGGATGGCAGTGTGGTGCGACCTGCCTGGCTGCCTCAGCAATTGGAGAGCCAGACCAGAGGCTTAGGGCAGCTGTCAAGGTAACAGCTGGATTTTCAGCTGCTCCTTTCACTGCTATTGAAGACAGGATTCCTGTCTCAGTCAGCTGCTGGCCTGACTCCGCAGAGCATTTTTCTTGCTCTTCTCAAGTATTTATTATTGCTCTTTTTTTTTTCCCCAGCAGCCTTCATAAGTAAACTTGGTCCTCTGGCTGTGAGACAGCTCTTGGCCTCAGGATTTGGCCAGCATGTCTCCTTCCAGCCCTTACAAACTCCTGGTTGAGGTAACATGCAGACTCACAGCATATGTAACTAAAGTTCATTGCCTGCCAAAAACTTTGTTTTCCTCCCCAGGTATATAGGATCACTTGTAGGTGCATGCATCCTGCACTTAGTTTTGAAATACAGATGCAGGTTTTCAGTGTAGGTGAAAACTAACAGCTTCCACATCTCCCTTCAAAAGTGCTCTGTACTTAGAAATACTTTGCTGACTACAAACCAGGAGCTTTTAGAGGAGAAAAAAGAAATAAACTTTTCGCTTAAACTAAAGCAAGGGAATTTCCACAACACCCTGTCTTCTGAGAGAACATAGCAATCCAGGAGGTGGCCTTGCTCGTGAAATCAAAAGAAGATCAATCAGACTAATTGGAGTTATTTTCAAAGAGAAAAGCCAAAAGCAGTGAAATATACCCTTAGTAAGTACATCTGTGGTTAGAGCGCGGAACATGCAAAGATGAAATGGCATTTTGCTGCTTCACATGTTTCACAAATAGCTCAAAATGCTGCAGGTGATCTTAATCAGTAATTATGTAGAGTGTTGCTGGCTTTATTCCTCCTCTCCTCCTCCATTCTTGTCCTCCAGGCCAGGCGACAAAAACTTCTTAATGTTGCCAGGTCTAGGTCAAATTGGCTAAACACTTTCAAAGCACTACAAGAATTTTTTTTTTCTCAATTAGCCTATTACTTGAGATGGCATTTACCTGTCAATGAAGATGAAACACAGTCGTGGGGTTTTTTAATGTTCTATTTCACAAACCACGCACTATGATTTAATCTCCATTATGATACAGACAAGAATTCTCATTTTATTTCCCATCAAAGATCATCTGATACTACCCAATAAGACCCTACTCCATAAATTAATATGGGCAGTACCCTGTATTATTCAGATCCTTGAGAGAAATTTGACTCCCTTCTCAAGCTCTCTATGCCAATTATAGAATGAATCGTAGAATGGTTTAAGTTGGAAGGGACCTCAAATATCATCTAGTTCCACATCCCTGCCATAGGCAGGGACACCTCCCACTACACCAGATTGTTCAAGGCCTCATCCAATCTAGTCATGAACACCTCCAGGGAGCATCCACAATCTTCCTGAGCAACCTGTTTGTTCCAGTGTCTCACCACCCTCATTGTAAAGAACTTCTTCCTAACATCCAGTTTAAATCTCCCCTCTGCCAGTTTAAACCCGTTGCTCCTCATCCTGTCATTACAAGACCTTGTAAATAGTCCCTCCCCAGCCTTCCTGCAGGCCCCCTTCAGATACTGGAAGGCTACTATAAGGTCTCCTCAAAGCCTTTTCTTCTCCAGGCTGCAGAGCCCCAACTATTGTAGCCTGTCCTCACAGCAGAGCTGCCCCAGCCCTCTGATCATATTTGTGGCCCTCCTCTGGACTCACCTCAATGGTTTGATGTCCTTCTTGTGTTGGGGACTCCAGAACTGCAGAGTACTCTAGGTGGGGTCTGATGAGAGCAGAGTAAAGGGGGAGAATCACCTCCCTTGCCCTGCTGGCCACGCTTCTCTTGGCCGTCTGAACTGTGTATGCACACTGCCAGTTCATGTTGAGCTTTTCATCAACCAAGTACAGCTAGAACCTGTTGTAACTCCCACGTGCAGGGGTATAAATAAGGTTGTTGGATTTTGTGAGAAGCAGCTGTTTGCCACTGAGTGTGAGGTAAACAATAGGCAGCCTGTTTTGGTAGGTTTCAAGAAAGAGAGAGACTGAAGAAGAGAAACAAGCTCATGGCCTGACTTCTAGATTCTTGGAGCCCCATCAAACCCACTGAGCTACTCTCTCTCGTATCTCCCAGTTTTGCCATAGTGACTCCCAGTGACTGCTCATAGCCTGCCCACAGACGGAGTAGAAAATTTCAGCTTTGATAGCACTGTACATTTGAGCGCCCACATATAAGAATGCCAGGAGCTGCTCTTAGACCCTTTAGTCATCTGATAATCTTCATGTATCCTAATAGCATATTACTATAACCACTTAGGAATTGCCATCTGAGTATTCACTACAAAGTCCAACTACTACTGAGAACTTCTTGAACTGACGATAACATTACAAACCACTCTGCCCCAGACACCCTGTGCTAATTGTTTTAATTATTTTCTGCAAAGTCTGTTAGCTCTGGAATTCAGAATCGTTTTTCCTGAGCCATGGTAGATTTAATGCTTGGCTGCTTTATTACTAATATTAACATAAATAACAGCATTGCTATTAATATTATCATCATTTTAAGACAGGCAGTAATCAAAGTACAAAATTCTGCTCACAAAGATTTTGGCAAAGGTTCTAGATAGGCTTTGAAACCACTCAATCACTTCCCTTTTTACAAAATCCCTTTAATTTACAAATTAAATGGCTGTAGATTAAGGGGGGGGTGGGGGGGGGGAGAGAAAAAAAAAATTCCAGCAGTGTAAAAGAGAGTTTTCAAGGTCTCTTGGGGCCTAGGCACACCATCCAAGGGAAGAATTTGGAACTGACCATTTCAGGTAGCAGAGGTGCTGCCTGTACAATTGGGCTCCCAAATCACCAGAGACAAAGAGTATTGGCCAGTGTTTCCTGCTCCCAGAGAAGTTGTGACAGTCTCAGTTTTGGATGGGTTTCACAACACACCTGACTGCTCCTCTCTGATGGCAGCTCTGAGGCAGTTCTTCAAAGACCCAGGGCTACATGTCTACTGTCCAGCTGGAGATTGGGGTCCTACAAATACTTCAGCAGCACAGAGTCCAACGTTTTCTCACCACATGACCATTGGATCCATTTGTTTCCAGATCAGTGAGCGAGGCACAATCAGGCACAAAATCCTCCACACTTTGACCATGTCAAGTGAACTCTGAGACCCTCAATTGCACACAGCTGGTAACGGTCCTCCAGCCATCATGTATACCTGGATCTGCTGGAATGCAAATCTCAGATCACAGATTGATCCTAAATATCTTTTCCATCACATTCAATCATTAGCCTGACAAGTCCTCAACTGAACTGTATCCCTAAACGCTACATCTACATGACTATTAAATACTTTCAGTGATGAGAACCCTTCCCAGGGCAAGATGTTGTAATGCCTGATAAACATTTCAGTAAAGAAATGCTTCCTAATATCCAGCCTTAGCTTCCCTTGGTGCAACTTGAAGCCATCCGTCTTGTTCTGTCACTTGTTACTTGGTTGAACAGACCACTCCCCACCTCTCTATGATTTCTTTTCAGGTTGTTGCACAAAGCAGCCTTCTTTTCTGAAGACTAAACAACTCTATTTCCCTCAACTGCTCCTCATAAGTCTTCTTTTCCAGATCCTTCACCACCTTTATTGCCTTTTTTTGGATGCACTGTAGTACCTTAGTGCATTTAGGGACCCAGAACTAAACACAATATTTGAGATGCAGTCTCACCAGAGCTGAGTACAGGGGTAAAAATCACTTCTCTGCCCACGCTAATCCTGATACAGGCCAGGATGCCATTTGCCTTCTTGGCCACCTGGGTACACTGCTGGCTCATGTTCAGACAACCAGCAATCAACACCCTCAGGTCCCTCCTTGCTAAACAGCTTTCCAGTCACTCCTCACCAAGCCTGTAGCACTGCCAAGGGTTGCTGTGGTCAAAGTGCAGAACTCAGTATTTGGCCTCATTGAGATTCATACAGTTGGTTCTGGCCTACAGACTAGATAGTCTGGATCCCTTTACAGAGCCTTCCTACCCTCAAGCAGATCAACACTTCAAACCCAGCTTGGTGTTGCCTGCAAACTTTCTAAAAGTGAAGTGATCTCTATGCATAGTCTTTTTCTTGGAATAAGCAGTGAGAAGTGTTGCTCAACATAAAGCAGTCGGATCTACCTGACATATGCTAGAGGCTGATAAAGGAACACAGCTCAGAGGACAACTCTTCCCTATTTGCCAGTTAATTCTAAAGCACTAAATTAACAGATGTACAGAGTCGAAGGCCAAAAATCTCTTTTTCTACTAAATTCCCTGCTAGTTCCTACAAAGGATGAGGAAAGCACTAAAAATAATAATTACAGTATAATTCAGAACAGGAGTTGTCAGAATGTCTTCTTTTTCATCTCTCTCTTGGTGTATGGTGGTTTTTTTTTAGCATTGTGACTCAGCATTATTAGGAACAGAACTTTTGTTGTGATCTTACACAAACAGAAAGGCTTTTTGTAAAAGGGGACAACTTTAGTTCTAGATATCACTAGGTGGAGGCATTGCACAACGGAACACCCATGCAGCTCGCTGTTGCAGAACTTCAGGCTCTCCACAACCACTTTCCACGGCAGATGTTATTACTCACTCACTCAACCTTCACCCTGGGACCCCTGATCTTTTGCTATCCTTAGTTGTCTGTTCTCTTGGATGTAATCCTTTCCTCAGTAACAAGCCAGTTCATCTCTAATTTAGGTACTCAACCAAGTTTACAGCCCAGCCCTCCAAAAATGTCAAACACTCCGAAGTTAGCAGTTTTTAAAAAGTGATGGCAGACAGTGCTGGCACATCCTTGGCTCATTTAAATACGTGTACTGAGCCATTCAGAACTAGGCTGATGAGACATCATTTTATGAAAAACTTGGCCTTTCTTGCAGAATTTGGCATGTGGTCTATTCTCTTTGGTCTCTGAGGAGGATCAAGTCCCGTTTACTCTAAAAATACAGGAATCTGAGCCAGATATCAAGCAGAACCAGATGCCACAACCCAGAAGAGAGCATACACAGATGGTAGGAGGACATATGGCACACAAGTTCTTTCCCACTGTCAAGAGTCCCTGTCAAGACAGCTCTTTAGCTTTTTCACTATTTGTTCCTGTAGGCAATATGTAGGGAAGTTAACTGCCAATTTGTTGTTGTTTTAAAGGGACCTTTTTTGTAGCTCTCAGATACCCTGCTTACTCCCCATTTCAGAAGTGAGAGAATTTATAGCCTTCTTTACCTGTCTGTACATTCTTTGTTCCTACAAAGATGCATTTGTCCTGCCATTCCTATCATACAATCATAGAATGGTCAGTGTTGGAAAGGACTGCCAAAGGTTACATAGTCCAACCCCCTCTACAGTAAGCAGGGGCATCCTCAACTAGATCTGGTTGCCCAGAGCCCTATAGAGCCTCACCTTGAATATCTCCAGGGATGGGGCCCCAGCCACCTCTCTAGGCAACCTGTTCCAGTGACCCACTACCCTCATGGTAAAGAATTTGTTCCTGACATCCAATCTAAATCTACTGTTCTCTAGTTTGAAGACACTGTCCCCTTGTCCTATCACCACACCTTTGTAAACAGTCTCTCTTCATCCTTCTTGTAGGCCTCCTTCAAGTACTGGAAGGTCATTATTAGGTCTCCCCTGAGCCTTCTCTTCTCCATGCTGAACAACCTCAGCTCCCTCAGCCTGTCATTGCAGCAAAGTTGCTCCAAACCGCAATCATTTTTTGCAGCCCTCCCCTGGACCCACTCCATCAGGTCCACGTGCTTTACTGAAGGCTCCAGACCTGGACACAGTACTCCAGATGAGGTCTCACCAGAGCAGAGCAAAGTGGCAGAGTCACCTATCTGGATCTGCTGGCAACACTGCTTTTGATGCAGCTCAGGATGTGACTTGCCTTCTGGGCTGCAGGCACACACTGTCTCCTCATGTCCATCTTCTCATCCATCGGCACCCTCAAGTCCTTTTCCACAGCGATGCTTTCTATCACCTCATCCCCTGGTCTGTATTGATAATGAGGATTGTTTCAACCCTAATATGATCTATTTGAAATCATAACAGCTGTGTCACACCACACCTAGAAAGTACAGACCTAGCTGATTACAGTTTGAGTGTGAGGCAGGGTAGAAGGCAATTTCCAAAATCCAGCTGTTCAAGCCATATGCTTTCAGGGCACAGAAGAAATAGTTATGCTGCTCCATTCTACCCTGATGAGACATCACCTACAGTCCAGCTCTGGAGCCCTCAGCATAAGGACAAAAACCCATTGGAAGGGCTCCAGAAGAGGGCCACAAAACTGATCAGAGGGCTGGAACACCTTTCCTATGAACAAAGATTGATGCAGTTGGAGTTGTTAAGCCTAGAGAAGAGAAAGCTCTGAGGAGACTTGGTTGTGGCCTGTCAGTACTTGAAGGTGCCTTACAGGAAAGATAGGAAGTGTCTTTAGCAGGACCTGTTGTGATAGGACAAGTGGTAATGATTTTAAAAGGGTAAATTCAAACTAGATAAAAAGAAACGATTTATTGAGGGTGGGGAAACACTGGAACAGGTTGCCTAGAGAAATGGTGGATGCCATCAGAGTCAGGTTGGACAAGGCTTGGACAACCTGATTTATTTGAAGATGCCCCTGCTCACTGCAGGGGTGTTGGACTAGGTGACCTTTAAAGGTGCCTTCCAACCCAAAGCATTCTATGATTCTACAATATTTGAAAAACAGAGCAACAGCATGGGTATTGAAACAGTATGACCAAAGAGAGAAAAAATACTTTTAAGGACTTAAATGTGGCCCTTCCCATCTTTTAGGGATTTTGTTTATATTCACAGTATGTGAGCTGAGGAAGAAAGTGCAAAAGATCAAAATCAGCATTAGAGAATGGAGGAGAGAGGAGGTAGTACTGGAGTGTGCTACTATAGGTGATGCGTGAAAAAGAAGCACTCCCCTGATACACATTGCTAGTGAGATAAGGGAAAGAGAACATCGATTTTAGGAATTGCCAACAGAAATAAAGTCTGTTGAGGAAACTGCTTATTGGCAAAAAAAAATGTACATAGTTGTGACGGTTTGGGAGTTCCCCGCCCCCCCCC
>WBNM01001494.1:0-67625 GCA_013399055.1 Ramphastos sulfuratus | reverse complement strand
GGGGGGGGGGGGTTGATTCACCTATCTGAGAGAACAATGTTAAAGTACAAAAATTCTCTACAAATCAAAATACTTATATCAACCATAAAGAACAAACAAGCTGGATGCAGGTACTTGGACCTGCAGGAAGAAGTCCCCAATCCTAGAATTGCCAGAACATTAACAAAGTGTCCTTTTACAGGGGTCTCTCCACCACTTATCCTGAAACAAACTTTACTCCACTTCTGACTAACCACCAGCACCAGCGAGGGTGAAAACTTGCTTATAGTGAGGGTGACAGAGCCCTGGAACAGGCTGCCCAGAAAGGTTGTGGAGTCTCCTTCTCTAGAAACTTTCAAAACCCGCCTGGATACATTCCTGTGTGAACTACCATTGGGGATCCTGCCTTGGCAGGGAGGTTGGACTCAATGATCTCTGGAGGTCCCTTCCAATCTCTAAAGTTCTATGATTCTGTGATCTTGAATATTGCAGCAAACCTTTCCTTCAAAGATTTTTTGAGCTAGTCTAAGTCTAAACACAACGTAAAAATCTGAAAACTGGCAAACCTTTCTTGTAATAATTGTGCAAGGGAAAGCCAAGTAGAAGGCAGCTGTGGTTTTGAGAGACAAAATTGTATTATAAACACAAATGAAGAAACCAAGCCAAAATCAGATTTAACTCAACAAGCTACAAAACAGTTTCTTTGATTACTCGTTTTTTGTTGTTTGTTTGGACTTGGGGTTTCTTATTTTGATTGGGGGGTTTTGTTGGGTTTTCTTGTTGCTGTTAGAAGTCTATTGAAGTGTTTTGGGAAAACTGAACTTCTAAGCAGAAGTTAAAATTATTTTCCTGTGCAAACATTTAAGACAGCCATAAGTAAACATTAACTGTCCCAATGCCTGTAATTGATTTACTTCCAAGCTATGGGGAACTTCAGACGGTGTAATTCTAAGCACTGCCAAGCAAAATGCCTACAATGTTGCACTTAATTGATTTTTTTCACTCCCATTCAATGTATTTGGCTACACCACAGCAATTAAAACACAGAAGAATCACAGAATAAAAAACTATTAGTGTTTTTTCTCTTTGGCATGCAACGACCATAATAGGATTTAGAAGGAAGGTATTGGGTGAAAGAGAAAAGCTGAAAAACAAAAGAAGAAAAACAACTAAATTAACCTCCAAGAAAATGAGTCTGCTTTTCAATATAACTATTTAAAGCACATCTTTAAACAGTTTACAGGATGTAGCTCTGCTGACACCTATTGATCATCATCAGAGTGACCATAAATCAACTTGTAAATAAACTACAGAAAAGCAAGAAGCAAGATAATAACTTGGGGATAACCTGTTGTTCTCACCATGACTGCCTTCAATATAATGCACTGTTCATTACCTCCACTATTTTACCAATACATCTGAAAAAAATCTTGCCCCCCCTGCCCCAGATATGCCCTTTGTACATATCTGGAAATTCCACACATATTCTACTAAGTAATCACATTATTGTTTAGAAGTAATGGTAACTGCAAACAAAACAAACAAAATAAAACCATCAATAAGCTAGTTACACTAACATACCTGGTCATGCTCACATACCTTCCTTACTTGCAAAGGCACATACAGAATCACGGTACCAAAGCACCAAGTCAATCTTGAAAATCTTGTAGATTATTAAAGTAATAAATGTTAAAATTAACAAAGAGACAAGACCTCCAGTCAGCTGTCTTTGTATATCGGGAACTGCGCAAAAATATAAGAAGAGTGTTTTTTTGGTGTTGAGTTTGTCCAGACCTGATCTTTCACGTGTGTGCAATACAAATTTTGAGTATCATATTTTCACTTCCATCTACCTATTTTCTTAAAAACTATAAATGCACTACTAGAGGGACTCCTTCCCTATGAACAGGTACATGCATACACACTGTAAAATATAATCTATCTATCTTCTATCAACATGATATACAGGCATTTGTTATCAAAATCCCTTTAGGGGAAGTCAAGCCAAACACAGGCCTGAAAAACAACAGTATTTCTTACCTCTGTGTTTTAATATAATATAAGATGCAACCTGTCCAAAGGCATTTGAAGCTTGGCAGACAAATGGTTGTTCCAAATCTTCACTATTCACTTCTGAAATTATTAGCTTCACAGAATGCATAGGGCGTCCATCGTAAGAACTTTTCTCCCTGTCCACGAAGGCAACAAATAGAGCCATAAAAACCCAGCCCTCCTTGGAACGGCTTCATTACCTTCAGCTGCAGCATGTCAATGGTCGCTTCTATCTGCAAATGTCAACCACTCTTCAGAACAGATGAGCAAATAATTTATATGAAGGAAAACCAAACAACATTCAAGTCTCTTACTGATACTTAGATTAGACATGGAAAACATTAAGATATTATCTTATTCCTTTGGGGAGACACAGCTATAGACATAACTTTTGGTATAGACTTAAGTACAAAAATACACATTACAAATCTAAGCAAACGCCTGTTACAGGCTTCCCAGCCCCTCTAAGAGTAGGTGGAGAGAGAAAACACGCAGTGCAACACGACACAGAAAGAGGCCCCGGTACAAGGGTGTCATCTTGCAGTAAGCAACTCTTGAGACAGGGAGGACATCACATGTGGTAACCTGCAGCAGATATCTGCTAAGTTGAATTCAGCTCGTGGTCAAGTCACAAGTGATGTTCACCAAGGCTCAGTATTGGGGCAATCTCTTTTAAATACCTTTATCAGTGATCCGGATAGGGGGGATTGAGTACACCCTCAGTAAGTTCACAGATGACACTAAATTGTGTGGGACTGGCAATCTGCTCTGCAGACAAATCTGGACAGGCTGAGGTCAATTGCATGAGGTTTAACAAAACCAAGAGCCAGGTCCTTGACAGAATAATCCCATGCAGTACTACAGGCTTGGAGCAGAGTGGCTGGAAAGTTGCCCTGCAAAAAAGGACCTTGGGGTGCTGGTTGAAAGGCAACAGAACATGAGCAAGCAGTGTGCTCAGGTGGCCAAGAAGGCCAACAGCATTCTGGCCTGTATCAAGAAGAGCACATCCAGCAGGAACAGGGAAGTGGTTGTGCCCCTGTAGTTGGGCTAGCTGAGGCCCAACGTTGAGTACTATGTTCAATTCTGGGTGCCACAGTATAGGAAAGATATTGAGGTTCTGGAGCATTTCTAGAGAAGAGCAACAAGACTGATGAGGAGCTTGGTGGGTGTGTCATACAATGAGTGGCTGAGGGAGCTCGGGGTTGTTTAGTCTGCAGAAGAGAAGGATCTCTATAACTACCTGAAAAGAGGTTGTAGTGAAGCTGGTGTTGGTCTCTTCTCCCATGTAACTAGAGACAGGACAAAAGGAAATGGGCATAAGTTGTACCACGGGAGGTTAAGACTAGAGTTTAGGAAAAAATTCTTTAGTGAAAAAGTGGTGAGGTGATGGAGTTGTCATCCCTGGAGGTGTTCAAGAATCGTGTAGATGTGGTGCTTCAAGACATGGTTCAGTGGTCACAGTAGTTGAGTTATGGTTGGACTCAACAATCTCAAAGATCTTTTTCAGCCTTACATATTCTATGATTCTATGCATTCTTTATGACAGTACATTACTTTCTCTTGGTGAGCACTCAAAGAACTCAGCACTTTATTTCCCCATTTGCTTTATGCTAAGGACTTATAGTTTAAAACATATGTTTTATACTTCCTACAACTACATTCTTACTTTGAAGATTATCATCTCATTTCTTCATCAGTTTCTCAGTCACACATAGTACTTGAGAATTCACAAAAATTATTCCATTTTTTCTTTAGAGCACCAGCATGAGATAAGGGATGACAAAAAAACCTGCAATTTTTAGTTCCTAAACTGCTACACCTAAAAAATTTTTGGATTACCTTCCTCTCCAATTTTAGCTGCTTTTTCAAGTCAGGTCTAATTTCTTCTTGACTAACTCCATGTAACTTACTTTTCGCTCTGAGCTTACGTCCCAATTGCCCTTCTCATGCTTTACTCAGTACAAGTTCATTTTCCTCTCAAAGCTTAACTGAAAACTGGAAACTTGTCTCCCTTTTCTCTTCCCACTGCATTAAGCTTCAGTACAAATCCTCAACATCTTCTGTTAGCTCTTCAGCTGATTTCAGTGACATTTTTCCAACTGAAGGCTCTTAAACTTGGAAGTACCAATTTCTTCTGACCTCTTACATGTCTACATGTCTGACCTCTTACAACATTTCAGAGAGGCATATCTGAAGGGAACAAAGAATGCAGAAGAAAGAGAGTTTGAAGATTATGTGCCTGGATATGCTTGATGCAACCGAGAGAGGTCTCTCTACCAGGCCAAAGCCTGCTCATGATCAATAGAAACTGAATCGCAATTATGAGGTTGTAAGTCTACAAAATACTTTTTCCCAAGGCTGGAAATTAAGACAGATTGTTTTACAATGACAAAAAAGAGCACAATCACATGTGAAGTCCATGTGCTTATGTGCCTACTATGTTCAAAGTTTCTACTTCAAAGCAGAAAGTGAATACGAAGCAACCATTAACAGCTTTTAAAAAGAAAACTATTTAAGCAAGTACAAAACGTTGCCAAATATTATAATGTCAAAGTTTCACTTTGATTCTAATCTGAAAGCATACTTACTCATAAGGACTTCCAAAAATACACACACCGTTGCCTGTCCAAAACACATCATACCCATCAGCACCTGTTGTATTGCAATCCACTGTAACCTGCGAGCCTATAAAATTGTGTTAAAGTCAAAAGGTAATTTCCATAACATCATTAAAGTCTACACAGTTCTGTTCACAGACTCCTACACAGACCAGCTAAGGATGGTCACACATCCTTTCAGAAAAACTATTGTAACAGAAGGTCTATGTACACAGTGATACGCAGGTTCAGCAAGAGACTGGTAGCATGGAAGACACTTCTGTCCGGAGTATCACTTTCCCTGCAGATTCAAAGACGGATCTATTCTTAGAATCTCTTTCAGAGTGGAAATCTCTTCAGAATGGAAAGCAATGTATGTGACAGGGAAGCACTTGGGTTCCCTACAATTTTCTTCACACTACAGAAATTTCCCAAGGACTTTCTAAACAACTTGTCTTATCTCTTTCCCTCTCTCCTCCCCAAACACTCCTTCAGGAGATCAACATAAAAAAACACCAAAAAATCCCAAAATCAAACCCAAGAAAATACAGAATATGTCACTCTGTAAATATAAATTTTCACTAGGACACAAAATCATATTTTCTTATGAAGAAAACTACTCACCAAGTTCCACTTCAATGGAGTTGTTTCTTGGATAAGATATTTCTGGTGGCTTTTTTGGTAGGCTCACTAATCAAAAGAAAGAAAGTGTTTTTCAGAAAACGTGAGGAGGATGTAGACTCTTCTACGCTCTGTAACCCAAGTGCAACGTAAAAATGCCTGTACTATGGGCAAGGCTGTCAGTAATTTTACAAAAGATGCTGAAAGTGTCACATCTCATACATGTAGCACCACAAATTTCCACACACTTCTTGTGGACTGGCTGTCCCATGCAATAAAAATCCTTTCATACTGCATGCACAGGTGCTAGGAAGGACATGTATAAATATCTAGAATACTCCTCCTCTCCAGTCTGGACAACCTGTCACTCAGCAGCCCACACGTACAAACTGGAGCCTAATACTTTCAGAGTACAATTAACCTACTTCTAGACTAGAAATGTCTCAGTATAGCTAAATGAATCCCAACTTGGACATCTATCAGTTAACACATACATAGCATTTTCACCTGTCTGAGGTAGTTGTAGGACATTTTAGAACATTTCCTATCAGAAAATGAAAGTTTAAGGAAATTTCTCCAAGAACGCATATTAACAGAAATAAATCATAAAGCATCTCATTTGAGCCCCATAGCAATGCACATAAGATTGTCTCATCTAGATCCTTCCCTTTCTCTTCTGGAAACCAGGTCTGTACTACTGTTTGGACCCAAAAAAAATCACTTTAGTGAAGCCTACTCAGTTGCAGTCCTTACAAACAACTAAGTTGCCTTCAGTCTTCTACAGCAAAGGAGTGATAGATTTTGCTTCTACTGAGCAGCAGAAGCTGAATTTACACTGAAAGGAAGGAATTCTAGGGACAGATTTTGAGACCAGAATGACAATTTCATCTGAACTGATCTTACATTTCTCATACTTTGCTTATCCATGTCATATACATATGACATTAAGTCAATATACATATACACAGATATATATACACATGCAGGCAAAACAGGCAAGCACAAAAAACCACCATTAAATTGTAATGTAATCTATTAGTAAAGCTGAAAGCGTCTTTCATCGCCTGGAACATAAAGGCATTATTTCATTGAGGTATTTCATACCTCAATATAGCACAGCTTTTTCAGTGATCCAGTATCAATCTCATAATGCAGTGTTAGCAATGAAGTTTCAAGTTTTACAATAGGTCTTCTCTTTTTTTGGTTGTGCTAGTAGCCCCCCAGCAAAAGTCAGGTTCCACTGAGCTAATCATAGAATAACAGCAATCAGCAGTTCACACGGACACAGAGTCAAGCTGCTGCGGACACAGAGTCAAGCTGCTGCGGACACAGAGTCAAGCTGCTGCGGACACAGAGTCAAGCTGCTGCGGACACAGAGTCAAGCTGCTACAATAACTTGGACTTGTTTAGATCACTTATTTCATCAAGAGGGCAATATAAGAGAGGAAAACAAGACAGGCAGTACAGAGGATGCAACTACAGCAGAAGGTAATTGTGTCTATTGAGTCTTACAGGGCACCTGTTTAGAGACCTTGACAGATGGTCTCAGCAGCAAGGCTTTGACACTGGAACAGGCTGCCCAGGGCGGGTTGCAGAGTCTCCCTCTCTGGAAATATTCAAAACCCACCTGGACACATTCCTGTGTGATCTGGAATAGCTGATCCTGCCCTGTCCAGCCCCTGACATTCTGTGATTCTGTGACATTCTGCAACTTTGAACAGGAGAATGAATCTTCAACACAGTGGCAACAGCAGTCAGTATTTCTTTCCCTTATATGTTTAGGTAAAAGCTAGGAGTCCTAAGCCTGTATACCCTCAAATTGGATCTTTCAGCTTTCACCTTTAGAAACTTGGGACAAAATTTTGGAGTCATTGTTATGAACACAAACACAGTGAAATTACCTGCTTACCTTCTACAATCAGACTGACATCTCGTGAAATGTTGTATTGTTTTCCATTGTAAGTGTATGTTGTTTCACATGTATAGTTTCCTCGATCATGTACAGTTACATTGAAAATGATAAGATCACTGCCCGAGAAGACAAACCTGTTCCCTTCCAGCAGCTGACACTCCTAAACACATGCAGAGAACTCGTTAATTCATATCACTCTCTTTCCACAGTTCGTCTCTTTAATGCAATCTGAACTTTCAGTGGACTATACAGCATAAGGATGGATGCTTTGCAGAAGCTGAGGAATCAAGACGACAGTGGGATAAAGAGCAAAATATACATTATTTTGGCTCTTTTAATTCAGAAATACTCCAGTATATTTCCTATAGAGAACAATTTTCAGTATTAGAAACTGAATTAGAAATTTTCCATAGGAAATTGAAATGTGTCAAGATTCATAAAAATATTCATTTATGAAGAATCACTCAAATTTTTTTTTTAAAGTGTTTAAATACTCTTGGTACCATATGGACTGCATGGCCATGAGGCAAGAATGCTGTAGAAGACACCATATTCTTGTAAAGGAAAGTGTCTTTAAATAAATGTGGATGACATGAAATGGCATTTATTAATTAAATAACATTGAGCACACAATAGACAAGTTAGCTCTTACAAATGACTTAGACATATCAATTCTGTTTCTGCACAGAAGAAATACACAGCAGCATGTCACTGGCAGGTAAGGAGACGCAACCGGGTGGATACATGCATACAGAGATGTTGATCTCTCCTACATCTAAGATGAATTTCTATGCCACTAATCAAAACACTTGCATACACTTTTAAAAGATAAGAAGTCTTAATCATGTTCTGATTTACAACAAATCCTTAGTTTTCCTCCTACAGTTCACAAACATGATTTACTTTAATGGAGTTGTAACAGTACAAAACAGCATTCTCACCTTATACCACTGAACAGGATGAATATTCTCCTCATTCCTGAAATAATCCAAGTGTGGACACACGACCTTTCCAGATGATGATGTGAATATCACCTCCTCTACAGCAAATTTTTCATTTAAGCATAAACCATCAATCCTCTCAAAAACTGTTACTTTTGTACACATTTTCCTGAAGTTTGTCAAATTTCTGCAATTAATATAACATAATTAAATTAACCTATTTTCCAACTGAAAAATACATTCTTTTTTGGAGAAGTTTCATTTCTCTAATACACTTCCTCCTGCCTACTAACAAAAAAAAAAAAAAAAGAGAGAGAACCCAAAACTAGACTTATTTCCCCCAATTTCAACTTAGTTTTGTGACCACACTCTCCCATCTTAATTTACTTCTCTCACATTCCAAATTCTACTTGCTCTATAAACATTTTTCCTTTTGCAGTTTATTTCTATAGCAACGTAATTTTTTTTAACTTTCACCTTATGACACATTCATAATCTCCAGAATCTTCTAACATTGCAGGAAGAAACCAAATTAAATTCTTCTGCTGATGAATTCTAGAAAGTTTGTCTCTAGGCACAGCTGTCTGGTTACCAACTTTATACCATGTTAAGTTGTAGTCTCCATTTTTCCAGCTCTTCTCCACTGAACATTTAATAGCCAAAGGCTGCCCATCAGGCACAAGACTTTGCCTCAACATCACATCATAGGTTTCACATTTCTCTAAATAGAAGAGAAAAACATTAAAGAAAAGCTCAAATGCTGTAAAGGATATACTGAATTAATTTCTTGATTATATTTGCAAAGTTCATTGGAGTTTCCACCTCCATTTTCAAGTAATTTACTAAAAATACAATTATAACCTCTTTACAGTTTTGCGTACTACTTAGAGATCTACAGATACAGTTATGCCACTAAAAGAAAGTTTTTTGAACATAAACTACACTCAATAGAATCTCTTCATTTGCAGCAGGCTATAATTTGCATTTTTTTAGTTCAGAAGCAAATTACTAAAGTACTTGTATTTCTCCAGCCTGTTTCATGCACACATACACAAACATGCATAGACAAATTTCACATTTGATAACTTTATTTGCTAACTTTACTTAACAGTAGTCAGAGTAAATGACATATTTCTTGTTATAAGAAACAGCAAACTAAACTTTCCCTCATCTGCCCAGTATATGGCAATTACAATTTTATAGACCTCCATCACATCTTGCCTCAGTTGTTTCTTTCCTTTACCTCAGTCCTCATTCATAATGATCTCTTATATGGAAGCCATCCTATATCAGACAACACTGTCACTCACCTCTCTCTACCTCTTATCACGCAGTCTTTCTGAGATGGAATGACCAGAATTGTAGAGTTCAATCCATGCACTCTCACCACAAGGGCACAGAGTAACATAATGAAGTTTTCAGTTTTCTGCCTTACTGTTCTCCCAAAATTCTGCTTTTCTGACCACCACTGATGACAGAACTAATGTTTCCAGAGAGCACTCAGAGATGTCCAAGTAGCATTTTTCCCACATGGCTATTAACTAACCTCATGCTAACATCACACACATACAATGTACATGTTTCTGCTACACAGGTTACCTTTCCGTGCCCTTCCACAACCATTTGATTTTATTTATTGATACTATCAGTAAACCATTTGATGTCCTCTTCATAGTGACTACCCCTTAATCAGAAAGGGATAATTTTGCATCACTCACAGTTCTCACCACCTTACTATACATCTTTTACAAATTACTTAACAAAACATTGGATTGCCCGTCTATTTGTACCGAATGCCTCGTAACAACTTTGATACTTTCAAAATGCTATGGACACAGGAACCAATAACCCCTTTTCTGCTGCTAAATGCTGATATTCTGGAAATAGTGCCTTTTTCCTTTGTTTTGTTTTGGTGTTGGTTTTGGGAGTTTTGGGGTTTTTTTTTTGGGGGGGGGGGGGGGGTGCAGGTTTGTTTTTTTTCCACACGCACTTCTTGTCTCATTTTCTCTAAAATCCACTTCCCCAGTGCCCTCCATTTCCACAGAGCAGGAAAAAATTATAAGGTACACACATAATTAAACAAACAATAGAATTGTTACTGGGCAGATGGTAGCCAAATAATCATCTCTTTGTATGGTTATTTACTTAGCCAAAAAACAGACTCCGCAATGGACTTAAACCAAACCAAACCCAAACCATTTCCAACCAAACAGCTTGCTAGAAATTCAAGCAAAATCATTTTTTTTTCTCTTGCTAGAAACTCAAGGAATGGAAATTCATTATTTTTTTCTTTTAACAGTATGGAACTGCTTCAAGTTTCCAGGTGGAAAGACAGGACTATGACAGCAACTTATATGAGCCATTGAAAATTTTAAACATGAACTGGATTGTTGGTTGACAGCTGAAAGCAAAAACAAGCAGTAGCAACTGAGGTTAGGGAGACTGGATTAGATGCTCCCAAGAGTTCCCTTCTGAACTAAATGCTAAGTTAGTACCTAACTTATATAGAATCACAGAATTATTTAGGTTGGAAAAGATCTAAAAGACAATCAAGTCCAACTATTAACCTAACATTATCAAGTCCACTGCTAAACCACAGATTCACAGATTGCATTGGATTGGAAAGGACCCTCAAAGGTCATTTTGTCCAACCTCCTGAAGTGAGCACAGATACCTCCAACTAGATCAGGCTGCCCAGGTCCAGATCAAGTGTGACTTTGAATGTCTACAGGGATGAGGCCTCAACCACATCCCTGGGCAACCCATTCCAGTACTTTACCACTTTCATTGTAACGAACTTCATCTTTACGTCCAATCCAAATGTACCCTGCTCCAGTTTTAAACCACTGCCCCTCATCCTGTCACTACAAGCCCTTCTAATCAGTCCTTCTCCAGCCTTCCTGTTAGTCCCCCTCAGATACTGAAATACAGCTATAATGTCTTTCTGAAGCCTTCTTTTCTCCAGGCTGAACAGTCCAAATTCTTCCAGCATGTCTCAAACCATGACCCTAGGCACCATGTCTACACATCTTTTAAATGCTACTCTGAGGAGCCCTTCCCAGTGCTTGGCAACCCTTTCAGTAAAGAAATATTTACTCATGTTCAAACACACGTTGTACAGGTTCCTGCTTTTAGGACTGTTTTGAAAGAACTCATTGGCAAGCACATAAGGTTGATTTTTACAACTATTTTCACAGAAAATTAGTATTATTTGTGTGAAAAAATGTTTCAGAACAAGACCTTTCATAGCCACCAATAAACTTACCTACAATAATTAAAAACAGAAGCGCTGTTGTGATGTTACACAAAGCCAACATTTTCACTGTCGTGTTTCCCTGCAGAAGTGAAAAGAAAACCTTCAGTTAGTGCTTCCACTATAGGTTTCCACAATTTAAAGTCATCATTTGCATTACAGTTAATATAAGAATTACACGGCTAGTATAGAGCATAGGAAATACAGGGACTGTCTTTAGCTTATTTTGAGCATGTTAATTGTTTGTTTAACCTGACAGCTCCTAATTACTACACCAAAAGAATTTTAAAAAAAAAAAAAATTATATGTATATATATACACACACACCTATGAGTGAACATTTCCTATTTGGTTTGACAAGCACCTGGGTTTTTTTACATCTCTAGCACACTCCTCTGTAGTTCCTGCTTTCCCAAGCTACAGTCCCCTAGATGGAATCTGATTTTATATTTCTGACCACCTTTGCCGCTCTATTCTGTACTATCTCAAGTTACGCTAAAGCCTTTCTGAGGTGGGGACAGGAGAACAGAACTTAAATATAATCATCGAAAAATAGGTGCTCTATAGATTCATAAACTAAAACATTTATTTACTTTTTTATCTCAATAATTCTCTATTATTTTCTAATAATCTATTTGTTCTTTGAGTACTACTGGCCTGTCATTTCCACAGGTCTATGCAGTAAAAACCCAAGACCTCATTATCAAGTGTTAAAAATCAGGCAAACCCAGTCAGCCACTCTTTGCAATTAACATCTCTGTGTTCTAGCCTGAATAGCTTTGTATTGTTGGCAAATTCTGCCACTGGAACAGCTTCCCTCTGTGTATGTGTGTGTGTATATATATATATATATAAAATATATATATATAATATATATATATTTATATACACACACACGTATATACACACCAGGTAAAAGTGTGTGGGATTCCAGTAGGGATCTTCCTCCACCCGAAAAACTGAGCATTCATCTTTTACCTATTTATTTACACATGTGAGAATAAATACATTACGGCAGTCTGGCTTCATCAACAGCCTCTGCTGAATGACTTTTGGAAATCAAGGCAGATAGTATCCAACCGCGTCTCCTGTATCCAGTGTGCTCACATACACGTGTACAATTCTAGCACACATCTAGTATCTGAGAGCTATGACTTCTCTGTACAGAAGTCACTGTTGACTCCCTTCCTGCGTAATTTATCTTTCACTGGCACCATCTTTTAAAAGCAGTTTCTACCCAGCTGCCTGCTGCAGATACCAGGTTCACTGGTCTCTACTTCTGGGCTTTCATTTGATCTCTTGGGGAAGAGAGAACAATCATTCATCACTTTCTGGTCTTTTGGTCCCAAATGAGACATTTACAACAAAACAATACATGAGTACCAGCCAGTTGTGGTACTTTGTTGTAGATTATTTTGATCTTTAACTGCCTTTTTTATTGACTTTTCGATGTGAGACAGAGCTTTCCATGGACTATCAGTCATAAGAAATACATGGGACTGAAATTCATGCTCTATCAGGATGAAAACAAATGCAAAAAATATTTCTTTTTGTCTTGCTATATTTGTATCTTCCCACAGCCCATCTCACAGGGGTTTTATAACTGAACTGTTTATTGACTCTGAGGACTTGTGATGGTTTGGGAGTTACCTGCCCCCACACACAATGAAATCACCAAGACTAGACTCAGCTGGCTGGAAGTCAAGGGATGAAACTGTATTTACAGCTTAGCACAATTCACAAGCATATACATATACACATGTTATACAAGTTAAAAGTAACACAGAAACACAAAATCCCTCCAAAACAATCAGATTGCCAGGAGGCTCCTGACCCAAACCTCCCCCTCCTTTCCCCCCCCCCTCTTTCTCTCCTTTCAGAAATAACCAGATCAATCCCTGTATATCTCACATGATAAATCTGGAGAGATCTAAGGTGAGATGTCAAAAAGACGACAAGGAGGTTAGAGGAAATAAATTATTAGGTCAGATTAGAGTTAAGGCGGAAGCAACCACAGACCGCCAGAGTGAAGGAGCAGAACAACTGAGAAGTGTGTGAGAAGTGAGCATCTCATCTATATTTTGACTAGTTGCATTTCTCAGCAGAAGAATGAGTGATATAGGTTACTGTTGTTGTTTTTCTTTCTTCTCACAGCTAAGGATTTAATTTCTCTCAGTGAAATATTTCAATAAGCCTCAAACAAACACAGGACTCTGTGGTATGTTTCTTATCCCTAACTTGTTTGGAGAAGATCTATCATTTGCATGCCTCTAGCAAGTTGTTCTTAAACTTCACCTCCCTTCTTTCTTTCTTTCTGTTCCACCTACCACAGTTTTTGCAGCACTGTGGAAGGAGAAATGGAACTACTTAAACTAAAGGATGAGCAGAGTACTCCATCCTGTTGTGAAGAATTTCAACAATAGTCAAAGATAACACTTCTGGCTGCTGTATCTTACTTCACTAAACTGACTCAGAAGTGTGCCATATATTGAGTCATCCACACTGCTTCTTGCATTGCTTTTTTCCCTTCTTCCTCTTCTCCCCTCCTTCATTGCAAATTTCCGTTCAAATGACGAGGCAGGCCTTTTCTTGCCTAGCTGTAAGAAGGAACGTGTAAGAAGGAACGAGTCCCTGCAAGAACGTTAAGCATATGAAGAAGTACGCATGTGGTTTATTATGTGTTCCTACAAAAGCTCCAACTTTCTTCACTAATTATGACAGACAGTAACTCTTAAAATTTCTAGTTTTTAAAGAAAATGAAAATTATTTACAGAGAAAATGGGACTGAATAGACCCTACTCAGGACCAGGTATTTTCTTTCTGGCTTTTTCTTAATTGCTGCTTCTTCATACATTCTGTTCTATTACAGTGTTACTTCTAGTGCTCTGTGTCACACATTCTCTCTCAGGAGCAGATTCAGTAGATATAATAGTAAAATGCTACTAATTTTGACATGTTCTGAAGGAAAGTCTTAACAGAAACCTGCTTCTCTCTAAATCAAATGATGTATTTAAATCTGTAACTTGATCTTTTGCAAACAGGGAAGGCCTGCAAATATATATAGCTCTGTGTAAAACCATATACATAAACTGCTCTGAGAATACTCCTTCTTGTCTCTTTCAGTATGAAGAAGCTTCCATTCCTGTGGAAGGTATACCCAGCAGTAAAATTAATCTCTGCTCTGTGCATGCATTCACATAAGTCAAAATAGAAATAAAAAAAACATAGTCAGGTGCAATGGTTTTCCTACCACATTCCACCATGACTAACAGCTAAATTCCTCCCTTTTCCCAGTCATTTTGTCCATATCTTGACTCTGCAATCATCCTACAAAGCTTTACAACTCAGGACAGAGTTCAGCTACATTTATCTTTGGCTGAATTTTCTAGACAGGAAAACACTCCATGTTTCACTCTGAAAGATTTGTATCAATTGCGGATTGGAAAAAAAAAAAAAAAAAAAAAAGCAAGCCAAATATCTGAAAGAGGACTTCAATGACATACACCTGAATTACAACTGCACCATAGTTAGCATACAGTAAGACAAAATTCTCACTAAAATCCATCCACCTTCTCCTCTGCTCTCTATTCCTTTCAAAGTTGGTCTACTCAATTTAAAAAAAAAAAAAAAATCTCATAAGTACATTGAAGAATCGTGACTTTCACTAATTTTGCAGGCTTGTGGCATTTTTCCTCTAAATGACTTACTAAATAACATGGACAGATTAAAACATGCAATGGTCCTGTTCCCAGAATTGAGAGCACAGACAAAAAGTCAGAGCATCTCACTATTTCTTTTTACATTAGATCATGAATATTTTAAATAATCAACAAATATATTGTCACATTACCTGAAGCGCTTCTATTAACTGCAAGACACACCATGGCTCTTCAAAAGCACAGAAGTACCTCACTTCTGACCTAGGAAAAATGATTACAACAAATACTTGAATTCTTTCCATGCTGAGGCATCCCTAAACTGCTGCTGAAGGAGGGGGAGGGGGGAGCTCGCAGAGGAAAATGCTTTTTCAGATCTCACTGCCGCTCCTGAACTGTCCCCGGCCCTCAGCTTCCTCAGGAGAAACCACCGCGGGCTCAGGCATTTCCCACGAGCAAAATCCGACCCCGGGCGCATCTTTTCGGATTTTCCCCCACCGGATTATTCTAAACTGGCTGACACCACCCGCCCCGCTACACCTGACCGTTCCCGCCGCCTTCTACTCGCTGTGATTCCATCAGCCACCGGCGCCCATCAGGGGCTGGCACTGCCCACCCTCCGCTGCACCGCTGCGGGGTGAGCCCTACCATCCCCTTCATGGGCAGGCGGGTTCCCTCTGAACGGGCCAGTGCCCACGGGAATGCCAGGCGGAACGTACCTACTTGTGCGACTGCGGGCCCGGCGGGGAGGCAGAGCGAAGAGAGCGCTGCCCGCGCTGCCCCGGCTTGCCGCCTCTGCCGGCCCTCACCTCCTAGCCGAGACAGCTCCAGCTGGCCAGGTTTCGGCCTTCCTCCCCGGGCCACCGCTCGCAAACCTGGATGCCCTCCGCGGCAGAGAGGCATACCCGAGTCAGGGCTGGGCCGTCTGGAGCTGCCGTGCCGTGCCTTCCCTCCCCGCCCCGGCGCAGGCAGGCGGTGCTGATTAAACCCAGCTGCGAAAAAGAAGGAGTTTGAGCAAGAGCCATTTTCTGCCGAGAAAAGGCACGCGAGGTGCCTGTTTCACTGCAACCCCCGTCCGGCCCTGCTGCCTCGGCCGCCATCCCCAGCCCTCCGCGAAAGTCCTCCAAGTATGCATTACATGATTTGCGGCGACTGCCGGTTTTTGGGGGTTTTGGGGTGGTGGTGTTTGGGGGCTTTGTTCTTCTGTTGGGGTTTTTTCGTTGGTTGATTGGGGTGGCTTGGTTTGGTACCATGTGCAGCTGCAAACCGCCTTAGTTCCACAGGCTTTGCCACTGGAAGAGGAAGATCCTGTCAGGAGCACGGGGACTGTTGGCAGGAGCATCTCCAGGATGTCACTCGTTTTATTTGCTTCTTAGGCTACTCTGACAGTTTGGTCTAAGTTCCCCGGATTACCACATGCCATTGAGCTAGTCGGAGCTGAAGCTTGAACATAGAAGTCCAGTTCCATTTAGCCCCAATGACAAAAGAAAATCAAGGAGTGCTGGTAAAGGGCCTTACAGACCAGATGCACGTTTTTTGAGGATGGCTCTAGCAAACCATAAAACACCAAACTTCATAGGAATGTTTGTTTAGAGTAGTCAGTTAATAATACGCAAACCAAAACAACTACTGCAGAAGTGTCTGCAACTACTAGTTGGACATCTGTGATGCTTAATGTTGTAAGGGCCGATGCCTGCAGTGATTAAGGAAAGCAGGAAGGAAATAAAGGAGAAGCAGAGATATCCTGACATCAGCCATAAAGAGGGACCTGCAGATCAAAGATGGAAAAAAAAAGCCTGTGAGGAAGGCTGTGCTGGTGCTCATCTCAGACCAACCATTCCAGACCACTGAGGCAGGTTGGAACTGGGCTGGAGAATGGGAAAATACCAATGAACTACAAGAAATAATTGTAATAGCCCTACCTCTTATTATGAATATGCATGCTTTTGTGACATAAATTGTGGCTTGTGCCAGCATAGGGTGTGCAGAGTTGATGGAGCGATCCTTGCCTGCACCCAGTGCTGTAATAAAATATACCTACTTCATAACTCTGCATGAGTTTTGGGGTTCGTTTTGCAGGTCTCCTAAGTTTTTGCCTGCAACTTTAACAGCTGCTAAGCATCCCAGACATCTTTTAGATGTATGTCAGCTTGTGGCTGTTCTGGGAACAGTATGCTCCCTTTATTCCTGTGTTTCTTAGTTCTTTGTTTCACTAGGATGCCACAGCTGGAGTCGAGTTCTTCAAAGCAGCAGCTCTTGAAATGTAGCATGATGAATACAGAATCTGATATGGGCGTTTTTAAGGCTGCACTGTTTTGTTGACTAACAACTAAAATGGATAGTAAAGCAAGCAGCAATCGTGGGCCTTTCAGAATTATTATGGCAGATACTGTCATTATTTTTTTTAAATACATCATAAACATATTTGCTAAGCAAATTACAAGTATTCTGCAAAAACTGTGTGGAATAATCCAAAAGTCCTTCTTCCACCCTGATTTTACATTTACTTCTGGTAATACTTTCATACTGTATTCCTGTACAGTACCCAAAATATGTTCCATTTTCTGGTGTTGTATTTATCAAACAAATATGTTAAGCCATTTCTGCCCACCAGATGGTAGCCACAGATAAGGCAAGATGGGAGATTACATCCTGTAATACCTGCACATGTTCTCCTCCATTGATGCGGGGTATGTAGTGCTGCTTGGAGGCGTGTTGTAACAGCTCCCCGATGTTACTCTGTTGGGAGGAACACAGGGAGCGAATTAATTCCTGGCTCAGCAGGATTTATGCAGTCAGCTAGTCTCTCTTTGATCAGCAATTAGGACTATGTCTCATTTTGGAAATGTTTCTTATTCTCTTCATTAGGTCAAGTAATTTTTATGCAAGCTTTCTAGTTCCTGTATAGTTATTTTGCACCACCAATAAATATCTGAGTTAAATCTGGCTATCATAAAGGCAAGTGAGGTATTCCCTAATTTGCTCTGCAACATTCATCTAGAAGCACTTGTATAAAAAAATAATTTTTGAAGAATTATGAGACATACATGCTGGATGTTCTGCTGTATATGGTTTGTTTAGTTGTTTTTTTTTTTCCTTCATATATTCATTCTAATACCAATACTAGTGAAAAAAATGTTTCTTGTAAAAATATTTCTGGTATAAAAGACACCAAAATGAACAGGTAAAATAAGAACAATAATTTAACTCTTCAGTGTTTGATATTAATCAGAACTTAGAAAAAAACACATTATAGTAAAGCTGAAGAAATAACAGAAATGACTGGGTTTCATGAAACAAATATACAGAACATGGCAGTCACAAGACAGAAATTGCAGGAAAGAGCAGAGAAGTAGGTTGTCTGAAGAAAGCAGGCATTAACAGTCTGCACAAATATTTGATGTGGTTGCCAGGAATACTTCAAAGCAGACCAAGAACCACCAGCTCCAGCAATAAAGATAATGAAGATGATGCTAAGCAAAGAGTTTCCCAAACATCCACCTTATCAAATCTGTAAATCTCTGCAGATTTTTTTTTTTCCCTCAAAAAGCTCCAAGCTAGAAAGATGTGTTGTAACTAGCACAGGGAGCGCTCTGACTCAACTCCTCAGTGTCATCTTTGAAAATAGATTGCAGCAGAACAATGATCATGTCATGGCTTGAAAGAAGGCCACTTCTGTGCAAATGAAGAAACTTGACTTGGGTGTAACATTTGATATATTGGGTTCTTCCAAAATGTTGTATGTGCTAAATAAGGTGTCAATGAAACATGGAATAGTTTCGTTTGGAAGGAACCTTAAAGACCATCTACTTTCAACTCCCATGCCACAGACAGGGACATCTTCCACTAGATTAGGTTTAAGGTGAGACCCCAGCTTGAGTACTGCATCCGGTTCTGGAGCCTCTATTACAAGAAAGGTATGGACATGCTGGAATGTGTCCAGAGAAGGGCCACGAGGATGATCAGGGGGCTGGAGCACCTCTCCTATGACAACAGACAGAGAGAGTTGAGGCTGTTCAGTAGGAGCTTTGAGGAGACCTTATTGTGGTCTTCCAGTGTCTGAAGGGGGCCTACAAGAAAGGTGGTGAGGGACGTTTTAGGATGTCAGGTAGTGACAGGACTAGGGGGAATGGAGCAAAACTAGAAGTGGGTAGATTCAAACTGGCTGTTAGGAAGAAGTTCTTCACCATGAGGGTGGTGAGACACCAGAACAGTTTGTTCAGGGAGGTGGTGGAAGCCCCATCCCTGGGGGTCTTTAAGGCCAGGCTGAATGGGGCTCTAAGCATCCTGATCTAGTGTGAGGTGTCCTTTCCCATGGCAGGGAATGGAACTAGATGATCCCTGAGGTCCCTTCAGCCCTGACAATTCTATGATTCTCAGGCTCAAAGTCCCATCCACACTGCTATCTCTGTGAAGTCCTTCTTCTATTGGATGGCCCGTGAATCTGCTTTATTTATTTGATAAATGTCGTAAGACCAATGAAGGGAGAAATGTACCTGCAAAAAATAATTCAGTCCTTTTTGAATTGGAGGGAAATCAAATTGAGTGTCCACTTGTGTAGGGATGGAATAGAATTTACCTGGAATGAATTGAGACTGTCACTTTCCATTACCACAACATTGGGTTTCTGCATCCTTCACCCATATTCCTCAATGTATAATACTGACAACTTTCCCTCTTCATATTTATCTCCATCAGGCCTATGCATGTGGCTGCATTAGCATTTTAATTTGGAGCATGAAAGTGCATTTAGAGATGATTTATCTCTCAACCCCACCCCTCACACTTTGCATCACTAGGCAAGCCTGGAGTTCCTGGAGCTTATTCCTTCCAGAAGAGACAACACTTGAAGACAAGCCCCAAACACTTGAGCATGCTGTAAACAGTACCCGGCCAGAGTTCATCTGAAATAAACTCTCTTGAACCATGTGTTGTGTGCACACCAGCTGACTTAATCTGCAAAATTTAGGGCGAGTCACAATGACAAGCAAACATAATGACTACTTCTGTAAAGGAAACAATAAATTCAGTAATTCTTTGTTTTACCTGCTCCTGGCAAATCATTCCTTCTACACAAAATGAGAGTATAATCACACCATGTCTCTAAGACATCCGGAAGCATATTTAGGGCAAAACTCTGTGGTTTGTAAGCACAATCTTATTTTTCAGGGTTGGCTGCAATAGGTATTCATCCTATAACTTACTTGTCTGAGATTGAACAGAGCAAATAAAAATATGACAGTATTTTAAAACACTTTCTGTATGTATGCACAAGGTATCTTTGATCACGACTTTAAAAATATTGTACATACAAAACTTTAAAAAGTAAAATATCAAGAAATATAATTATAGGTAATTATTTAGATACAGTTAAAGCTACATAAACCAGACTGTTCTGATGCCTTGTCTTCATTTAGTCAGTTGTTCTACTACCAAGTGACACACACACACTCCAAGAAGGGGAATCGGGAAAAGGAAAGGGGAGCCATGAGTTGAAATGGAAATATAATAAACTAATTTTAGTACTAATACAAAGTACACAAAGTTATACTCAATCCCTGTAGTGATTATGAACTGTGCACTCCCAGCAGTGAATGCTCAACGTCAGGCACTGTGAGCACCACAGCTCCAGCAAAAGTGTGGCAGTCACAGCAAATAGGAGCATAGGCCTCAGGAGCAGAATGACAGGTGAGACCCTCCAGCAATGGCAACCATTGAGGAGGAGAGACCATCCCCAGGAAGCTTAACATTACAGTGAGAAAGACGTTTATGGTACAGAATAATTCTGTTAGCCATCTTGGGTCAGCTGCCCCGCTAAAGACCTTGGTCCATATGGAGACCTGCATTCTGTGGCTGGCTACAATTAAAAACAAACTGTTATATCAACTTTGTTCTCTCAGAATCAGATGTCTCAGTCTTCTCCTCAAAGTTCACAATCTCTTTTTTAAAATGACTTAAAGTTCAGATTTATCTTCTAAACCTCATTCATGGTTACTGTGAATATTAGTATTCGCTTAAACTCTCAGGTCATGTCTTCTCTGCTGCTCAGATAAAATAAATTTTATCTATTCAAGGACCACAATTTTTTAGTTCTATGCACTAAATGCATCCAATGCATCCCACATAAGCTGTAGAAAATCCCCTAGCAGATTTCATATATTGAGTGGTATCTCTCTACTTCTGAAGACAAAATTCTGTTTAAAGGAGAATGACTTCAGAGAAAGTAAAATGTAAGATGTTTCAGCACGTGATCTGTCAATTTCCTTTTTTCCAGATGCCTGTACTAATTTTAAAGAAATCTTTTTGCATGTTCCCCATCAGACATGTCTCTTCTCTGGCATTTTCCCCTTATGCTCCTCACGCTGAGTTTCCCCAATATTCCACTGAGGCAAAACTTACAAATCATTTCTGCTGCACAGGTGGCCTCCTGTACAAACACTTTTATCTTTGTATGTATACCATAAGATACATAATCAAAGAAGCCCTTTTTATCTGTGAACACAAAAGGAAATAAAAGATTTTGTGGGGAGTATTGAAAAGTTTTTCTAGTAAGGACAAGTCTGAATAATTGCAGTAAATGCATTAAGTGCATCACTGAAATAAATAAATGTAAATTATTATAACCTGCAGATAGAAAAGACCCATTAAGTAGTTACTAAGTTTATTTCAGTCATATGAGGTTTTGGAAAAATAAACTCATTTTCTTCTTGAAGAGGTGAGGGGGAGTTTCTAAGAATAAACAAAGACAAACAAAACCTAGCCCAAATACAAAATGTTGTTTGGGGGGAGTCTGGGGAGGGAGAGGTGGGAAAGCACTATCTTAAAAATATCTAACAAAACAAGTGAGATAGCACTAGCCTAGAAATAACAGTAGCAGCTGATAGAACATCATTTTTTTTTTACCAGTGAGCTTCAATAAAGCAAGTCTGTGGTTGAATTCTTCTCCTTTGCACCTGATAAAACCATTTTTTTAAAAAAAGTATTTTTCTACTTACTTGGGTTGCTGTGCTTGAACACACCATTGACCAAAAAATCCCCAAGAAATTTAACAAAAGGGAAGAAGAAGAGAAATTATGTGACTACAAACACCTCAATAATATTATTTTAGATTAAAATTAAGCCTTCATGTAAAATACCTATCCTATGTATTAGACAAATATTCAAATTATTTAGTCTTTTTTTTTTTAAAAAAAAAAAAAAAAAAAAAGGTAGCCTTTTACCTGTTTGGTACCTCATCATCTCAACCCAGCCATCAACTTTCCATTATTTCCTTTTTAAGCCAGAAGGTGGCAAGCACCTTTGCTGTTTGAGTAATTATCTGACTTTAGGACCAGCACGGTACTGATACAGCTTCCAGAAGCTCAAAATCATCACAGCATTTATGCTGGTAGCCTAGGCAGAACAGAAATTGCTTAGGGAAGGAACAATATCTAGGACTCCTGAGTGAGTGAATGAAGTAATAGTTGAATCTGAAAAGAGGGATTGAAAAAAAGAAATGCCAACAGCTGACAGAATGGTCTTTGCTGCTTATTTCTTTGGGGTCAGCAGGAAATGGGGGCTGGAAACTTTAACTCAGAGTCACTTGATCATAATAAAGTCCATTATGATAACAGAAGCTAGCAGTATTTTTAAGTACTATGGCTTTTAAACATTTTGTTACAACATGCCATAGAATGAAAATAAAACCATTGAGTAAGCATTTTGGTGTATCACACTGATACTATTTCATCCTTGTTTCTTAAATGTTATCTTCACTTCTAATGAAATCAGTGCACAAAGTTTAGGGAAGCAGGATTGCATTCAAAACCAAATTTCTTGCTGATGTACCAACACATAAGTAGTCTTGTAAGTAAAGAATATTTACCATTCCTAGCAGTATGCATGGTTTTATTCTGTCATGTAAGAAACTTCAGATAAAAGAACATAAAGAGCATCAGGTGTAACTTGAGACCACTCATACCCACTGCAAAACTGAATCCCGCAATGAAACTGCAGAGCAGGCAGACACAGAGATAGAGCAGCATTCTCCTTTGCACTACTCCGCATGTGCACACCACAGCCACCACTCAAGCTGTGTGGCCCTATGCGAGACCTGAGCCACCAAGTGGCAAGGGCAAGCTTGCAGGTTGCACATCCTTGCTGATCTGTCAGTCAGAGCCTACACTCCCCTGCATCAGTAAAGTGAGCATCATAGTATCAAAGTTATCTTCTTTGAACTGCCGATGACTGGAAGGTATTTTGGAAAAGTTTGCTAATCATCCACCATGTTCGTTTGAAGCTTACTATGTAAGTCTATCAAATGGCAGATCGGGTGGTAAGAGAGCTTCCAAGGAATCTCCAGGAAGCTGCATCATTACAAAACGGGACACCAACCTCCTGCATGCAATTAAATGCCTGTAACAGTCCTTACCTTCTTCCTGGTTTTCTGAAAAAGTGGAACAATAGAGAACTTGTGNAAACCAACAAAAAAACCCCACACCTCTAATTTTAAAAGCTTTGCTGACACTGCAACGTTGCTCAACCATCTGTCACCATAGACAGGCTGTGTTGTACTACTGGCCACATTTTCCTCCACTCCAAGCAGGAAATCTGCCAGTCAAGCTGGCTTCAGCTTTCCAGTAAACCATACTGAGTTCTCAGTGACTATCTCCAACCTGACTCTTCCCACCTCAACGTTTTTTAGTGTCAAAGTACGCAGACTTACTTTAGAAGTACTCTACTTTGGAAGAGGTGGGGAATGAAGAGCACCATAGCAGAAGCAAATCATCCACCACCTCCCATTTAGAAAAGAATTTGAGCTATGCTGCTGTCAGCATGAAAGTGACGCCTATAGTGATCCCCTATCTAAGGGGGACGCAACAAATGTATAGGACCTTCAAACACACATTAATTTACAGTCCGAACCTTTGCCTGGGCTTTAGACAGGTGCACTGTACAGATTAAGCCAGAACACAAGCAAAAGCATTATCAATATAGGTCTTGAAAATACCTAATTTGGAAAATTTCAGATGGAAATGCTGATATAGAAGTTCAAAACAAAATGAAGAAAGCAAGGACCAAATATAAAACTGTATTTTTATAAGCTACTATCTATTAGGATTGAAATTTATGCTAAGCACATTCATCCCTCTGTAATCAATCATAGAATGGTTTAGGTTGGAAGGTACCTCAGAGATCATCTGGTTCCAACCCCCTGCCACAGGCAGGGAGACCTCTCACTAGAACAGATCACTCAAGGCCTCATCCAAACTAGCCTTGAACATCTCCAGAGAAGGAGAATCCACAACCTCCCTAGGCAACCTGTTGCAGTGTCTCACCATCCTCACTGTAAAGAACTTCTTCCTAACATCCAGTTGAAATCTCCCATCTGCCAGTTTAAACCCATTACTCCTCATCCTGTCATTACAAGACCTTGTAAATAGTCCCTCCCCAGCCTTCCTGTAGGCCCCCTTCAGATACTGGAAGGCTACTATAAGGTCTTCTTGAAGCCGTCTCTTCTCCAGGCTGCAGAGCCCCAACTACTGTAGCCTGACCTCATAGAGCTGCTCCAGCCCTCTGATCACCTTCATGGCCCTTCTCTGGACTCGCTCCAGTAGTTCCATGTCCTTCCTGTGCTGGGGGCTCCAGAACTGCACACAGTACTCCAGGTGGGGTCTGACGAGAGCAGAGCAAAGGGGCAGAATCCCCTCTCTTGCTCTGCTGGCCCCGCTGCTCTTGATGCAGCCCAGGACTTGGTTGCTGTCTGGGCTGTGCATGTGCACACTGCAGGCTCAATGTACCTGGACTCCCAGGTCCTTTTCCTCAGGGCTGCTCTCCAGCCATTCACCACCCAGCCTGGATTTGTGCTTGGGATTGTGCCCACCCAGGTGCAGGACCTTACACTTGGCCTTGTTGAATTTCATGAGGTTGTCCAGGTCCCTCTGGATGGCATCTCTGCCCTCTAGCAAGTCAGCTGTGCCACACAGCTTGGTATCACCTGCAACCTTGCTGAGGGTGCACTCAATTCCTCTGTCCATGTCACTGCCAAAGATGTTAAACGGCACTGGTCCCAGCACTGACCCCTGAGGGACGGCACTTGTCACTGGTCTCCAGGTGGACATTGTGCCCTTGATCACAACTCTGTGTGCGACCAGCCAGAGAGTGTTCCACCCATCGAGTCCATGTATTTTCCAGTTTGGTGACCAGGATGCCATGTCATCAATGTGAGGTCTTTTACAAAACCAACCCCTCAGCCCCACTGCCAAGACCCTGGCTTTCCTGGAGCAGATTAGCAAGTCAGGGCTTGCCCAAAAAGACAAGCAGAGAAGGCTGTCTCTCCTCTGCTACTGAGAAGCCCTTCATATATCCCCTGTTTGATGTCTCCTGCATTTCTCCCAGCTCTTGAGGAGCTGCAGCAGGTTGTTCAAAGAGGCACTGCTGAGGACCGTACCGGTCCCAAGAGCAAGGCAGCAGGCAGGCTTGGGGCTGCTCTAGCTAGCTTCATCTCACTGCAAGAAGAGTACAGAACAGAGCAGAGCCAAGCTCACAGCTGTCATTTGTCCAAGCAGGGCAAAGTGCCTAGGGTTAAGGTTAAGCCAAGACCAGATTAACACAGCAGTTAATGAGACACTTTTCCCTACACACATTCAGCAGTCAGAACGAATATGGCAGTCTTAAAACAATTCAAGTCAAGGCTGCTGATAGCTGTTTTTCACTTTCCACCTGCTTTAGTGGGAGAATGAGTTAACAAACCATCAGGGATGTAAGAAAAAAACTGTAGTGCTTTATTGAATTAAAAAAATGGACCTTTCTACAAAGTGCCTTTTGCATAATACACATGAAAACTTCAGAATCGCTTATATAAATACAAAAGGAACAAATATTAAAAACAAAACAGTATTTTGGCTCAGTAAAATAACTTTCTTATCCCTAAAGATAGGGATAACAAGTTGCTGTTTTTTCTTCAGTCTATTCCAGTCAGCAAAAATAATTCAGAAGGCCTGAGGTCACTGGAACTCTGTTGCTGGCTTGTCTACTGCGCACTGTCAAGGTGGAAGACCCAAGTCAGTATTACGTCCTGGTCCCTGGAGTACAAATACCGTAATTCTGGTGTCTAGTCTTCACATCTGACAGAGGGTTCTTCTTACAGAAGAGTTCTGTGATCAAATGGTACAGCTTCCATCCTACTCAAATCTTCTATCAACATAAATTGTCACAATCAGCCTTGCTCAGATTGATCTCAAGGCTCTTTTACCCTAAAACAGGTTATCAGTGAAAACATACCACATTAAAATACCCGACTGTGTGCAAGAGCTAAATGAATGTGGCACTTCATGGCCAAAATTGATCTTCCTTGACACCTGTCTTGACTAAAACACAGAATGAGAACAGAATGTAACCATGTGCCTTGGTCTTTACATACAGTATATACAATCATCAATAAAATACTTCAGTACCATGACAGTTGAATAGTCTGATGGTTCAAATTGACTTTTCCCCCTTCTTATCCTCGGATCAATAGATTCTTATTCCATTCTGGCCAAGCACACACAACTCACAAAGCTTAGAAGGTATTGTCTCATAGCAGAATTTCAAGTTTCCAGCATACAATGAGGGAAACAAAACACCTTTTTTCTGGGAGAGGAACCTATTTCCACTGGTTTTGTCACCTATCAGGCAGAACACAAGGGTCATACCATCCCACATTCTCTGGGCATACCAATCCACATTCCCTAGGCAGTTCTTCCAGTGGATGGTACCTCAGGTTCAATTTTGTTTGGTTGAGGATGGAGACGTAAAAAGATAAATGCTTGAGCCATAAAAGAAGACGACAACACTGCATTGTCAAAACAAGTATACAAATTTGGAAGGATGCAGAATGTGAGTTTTCTTCAGATGAACAAGTGGAGCTATCAAAGGAGCAACTCAAAAGCAAAAATTTCTACCTAACACTGTTTTAGTAACAGCCTTCCAGGACAGCTTGGAAAGTGATGGGAGTTTGACACTGTCCCAGGTTGGGAACTATAGGGTTAAAAAAGTCCTCTAGGGACTTGAAGATTGTTATTCAATCCCATAATTCTGCTACCTCTTCATAAACTCACAGCAAGGCCAGCTCACTCCCCTTTCCTCCCCCTCCAGCCTTGTGTCGGGCAGGAGCTGCGTTACCAGGACAAACATGTAAGGATAGGCCTGGTTTGGGGCCTCTAGAGGCTGCGTTTAGGCCTCTTGGATGGCAGAAGCATGGCGGGGGGAAAGGATTGGAGCACTGGGGATGATAGGTTTAGTTTTTGGGTTGAGGAAGATTCAGGGGGTTTGCTTATGGATTCTGTATCTGCTTTGTAGTATCTATCTGTAACACTCTCTCCAAATATAATTCTGTTTTTTTCTCCAATTCGTTTGAGAGCTTCACTCTGTTGGCTCTTTAAACCCATGACAGACACAATAGTAAATTGCTTGTTCCAAGATAAGGAAGCTGCTCAGGAAACGACAGGCTGGAATTTGAATTGGGGAAGAGAAAAAAGTGCAGCAATAGAGAAGCTGATGGGACACACACTGAGATTCAGAACTGCAAGCAGCAATGAAAGGTAGTAACAGTCAAATCCTGAAACTTCCATATACAACTAGATCTCATAATTTTAAAATACAGTTTAAGGACACACTGAAACATACAGGCAATTTGGGCCTTGCATCTCCTGCTCTTACAACATTCAGAGCTGTAACTCTGGGATTAAGCAGATCTCATAATTTTTTTTTTTTAAACCAATCAAACCCATTCCCTCACCAAAAAGAAAAAAAATTGATCACTACAAACTACATTGCTGCCTACACACGAGTCAAACATAACTTCAGAGTTAATAGTTGTGGCATACATAATATTGTCAAAAAAAGGTAAAGAATTCAACACGCTCAGTAAGTTATCACAGTATCACAGTATAAGCAAGGTTGGAAGAGACCTCAAAGATCATCAAGTCCAACCCATTACCACAGACCTCAAGACTAGACCATGGCACCAAGTGCCACGTCCAAACGTGCCTTGAACACCTCCAGGGACGGTGACTCCACCACCTCCCTGGGCAGCCCATTCCAGTAACGAATGACTCTCTCGGTGAAGAGCTTTCTCCTCACCTCGAGCCTGAACTTCCCCTGGCACAGCTTGAGACTGTGTCCTTTTAACACTCCAGCCTCTCATTGCACTCTGAACTCTCTGGGAACCAGATAAACTCAATCTGTGAGAAAACTATACCAAGGAAATTACTTCTGCCACAGTCTGTCAGGCAGCTTCAGCTTTCAGTGCTGACAACTGGTAGAGCCAGCACTGTGGCTGGGAACAGAAGGGAAGACCTGCTCTCCCTCAGCAACAGCAACTCACAAGAATGAAGTGCACCAAAACCACTTCATCTGGAGACAGATGAAGCCAGCTGTTCTGTGCTCTCCACAAGAGAGTCTGTGTCACTAACTAATTGCTCCACTTAGGTAAAACAAGAACAAATACACTAAGCCACTCAACTGGACAACAAAAATCCTCTGGAGATAATTTTTTTTTTTTACTCAGTACAGCATCCTAATGATATTTTTATGATGTCTCTATGGGGTAAGATTTGTACAGTTCTTTAAAATGTAAAAAAAAAATCAGGGAAGAGTATTTATGCTTTCAGGCTCAATTGCACTTTTGATGGGCCAGGACTGTCTCTTTTTCTCTTGGACAATAACAGACTAATGCAGTAACACAGAGTGATTTATCTTTCAGCAAATTGAACAAGATAAGTAACGAACTTGTAACAAAGAAAAGTTTTGTGTCATTTCATTAAAAAAAAAGAAGCAAAAACATTTATGGGCAACCACCATGCCCATTACACAATATCACAATTACAGTTAATAGATTTCCCTTCATATTCAACCTTTAATTGTGAAAACTCAGGTTTCCTGGGTTTTTTTTTTTGTTTGGTTAGGTTTCTCAGTTTGTTTAGTTGTTTTTGTTGTTGTTGTTTGTTTTGGTTTTTTCCTTCTTCCACTTTTAAATACCAAAAATAATTCCACCAAATGTTAGCACAATTCTCAGAAAAGGCCTCCTGTACTTCCTACACAGCTTCCATGTCATGTCTGCACAACTGACAACATTTCAAGGCATTCTGTTGTTCTGGCTAGAAGAATCTCTGTAGGCGAAGTTGTAGTACCTTCAATCCAGAACATCTGGATAAGACTGGCTGCAAAGAAGAGATGCATATGACCTTCAATCAAACCCATCACTGACTGTGAACAGACCTAGTCGTTAAGTGTCATGTTTCTTTTGTTATTTAGGGAGAATTGAAGTGTGTTGGTAACAAATGCAATCCTGGTGAGGCTCTGTTTTTTCTGGATGGCATGTGGTAGCGCACTTTCTTCCAGAATCTGGTACTTGCTGAGTGAGACCTTTCTGAGAAGTCCCCTTTCCACCGGATAGCCCCATGCTTTTGCTTAACGTATTTGATGGATTCTGGCATGGTTGCATAGTCTTGTATTTTTTCAAGTTCAATAAGAATTACTTTAATGCCATCTTGGATAAGAGCATTATACATGGCTAGCTGCTTTTCAGACACATCTTCTAGAATACTGTAAGAGGAAGGTTCCGGAACTAAAATGATTATCACTCTTCTACTTTGACGGATTTTTTCATCAGCAGTACTGATCACAGCTGTTAAAAAAAAAACCACAAAAAATGCTGCATCTGGTTCATTCATAGTTTGATATTTCAGCCAACACATGTCTTCTCACATACAGGGACAGGAAAAGAGCATGCAAGCAGTTATACTGCGTTAGCCAAGTAAAGCAACACAGTTTGACCCCAGCAGACTGCATGTCTATGTTCTTGTTTTACATGAACAGAGAACAGCTACCAACTATTTACTACTTATCTCACTAATGCCATTCTATCATAGAAGAAGATTTAATCATAGGATGATAAGGTTGGAAGGAGACCTCAAGGATCATCTAGTTCCAACCTCCTGCCATAGGCAGGGACACCTCCCACTAGCACAGGTTACTCAAGGCCTTGTCCAGCCTGGCCTTGAACACCTCCAGGGAGGGAGCATCCATAACCTCCCTGGGCAACCTGTTCCAGTGCCTCACCACCCTCACTGTAAACAACTTCCTCCTAACATCCAGTCTAAATCTTCCCTCTGCCAGTTTAAACCCATTTATTACCATCTTAGGTGCAATTTCAAAGAAAACAAGAAGTTCCAAACACACAGGCCTAGATAGAACTAGAACATTTCATCTTTAACAGCTTCTTCTGGTGTATTTTTGGCGCAGTAACAGATTTTTGTTCCATGTAGGTGGAATCCTCCCTTCCATGGCATTCCAGACAATTAATTCTAAACCAGCAGAATACAGCAAATACCACACAAAAGTCCTATGGGCTAACCCTGAAAACACACTACTGCCTTTTTTTCAAGCTGCAAAAATAAAGCAGCACTTTAGATTCTACTCCTCAGGGAACTCTTTCTTAAACCATTACCTAAAGCCTCCAGATGTAAGAAAGTGACCTATGAATCACCTCACATAGGTGTTTTGTTTTTTTTTTTTACCATCTTCTTTTCTTTCTCTCCCTCCCCCCACCCTGCCCCAAACAAAATCTTACAGAGGAGGCTTCAAACAGAAATGTATTCAGTTTCTGAAAAGTTAATGCTAAGTCATAAGACCAGGAAAGATTCAGACGACTTACATTATTTGATGTCACATAAGCAGTAAGTGGGACAGACTTGCAATTTTTACTGTCAGATGCTAAAAATTTTATGCACATATGCACACAGAGGAAGCCTCCATAAAGATTTTACAGCCTGCAAGCCAGGCAATGGTTTCCAAGTACTTTCACTGGGGACAAGTAGTCTTTGACACAGCTGATTGTTCCTGACAACTTAGTGTTGCTCTGTATGTTTTTTTTTTCCACCTGTAATATCTAAGATCTAAGAAGGTCTTTAGGCATTAGAACATTCCACTGGTTTGACAGTAATTCTCAAAGCAGATAAAAATAGAGCAGTCACCCTGTCAAATGCCACCACAAAGCAATGGGCTCCTTTAACAATGCTCACAAGACATACTTTTCCAAGTCTTCTGCCATTAGTCATCCACTTGTCATCACTCTTCAGATAGCTTACCTTCTCCTGGTAAATCATCCCTCCCAAATATGAAGAGGTTATATCCACACTGCCTTTCTAAGACCTCTGGCAGTATCTTCAGAGCAAAAATATCTGACGAATACAAGCAGCTCTCTCTGTTCTTTGGATACAGAACATAAGCATCATAGATCTTCCCATCTGAAACTAAAGAATAAGCAATAGAAGCGATAGAAAAATGGATTTTATAGACACAAAAGCAAGCAAGCAAACAAGCAAGCAAACAAACAAACAAAAAAATCTCTAAACTCCACTTTCCCCCAACTTATATCATTGGTTTAGGTCCTATTCCTGGAAGGTTGCTGATTTTTCATATACTTCTGTTATCTGAACTAATTCTAAACACCCTAAAAACATTATCCTTTCAAAATTCCAAGGAAGGTGAAGCATACTTCACAGGGTTAACTTACTGCTTTGCAACAGAAGGTGAAGGCTCAGTACAACAGAAAGCACTGTTAAACAAACATACCTTTTGTACTCAGGAAAGGACGGCAGGAGTCCCGATACCAAAGTACAATATCAACTTTGAAAATCTTGTAGATAAATAGAGTAAAAAATACTAAAAATACAAAAGAAACTCCTCCTCCAATTAAGTAACCTTGAATGTTCCAAGCTGCAGAAGAGTGGAATAAAAAGAAAACATAGAAAACACACTTATGCACTAAAACCAAAGAAAGACAAAAGAGACATTACAAAATCTTTAGTCATTAAATCATTATTTCTTTAAAAGAAATAAAGAATAATACCAAAAGTTTTTCACATGTGAGTTCTGCAAATACTCTTATTTGACACTCTTACTCTTTTCTTTCAGTGGTTACCTTGGCAGTGTGACAAACAAGGCTACTCTTCAGCCAAAACACCAAAATACTGACATCCATTGCATTATAAGAATTCTTGTACAAAATTCAACTGCTATCAGTCAGAATGCAAGAAAATCAGAGGTGGGGAGGTGATTTAATGAGCATGCTTTTCTCCCCAGACCAACCTGGTTTCCACTGTCTCTAGCCTCTTTGAAGATCTATCTTTGAACTTACTAATTTGTTGTCTTAATAGATTTGTTGTTCTTTAAACAGACACCCTCCACAAACTGCATTTTTTACTTCATGCATATTACAGAACGTGTGAGAATTTTTAAATCCTGGCCTGACAATCTTTACAAAGAACTTACATAACAAGCTAGAGCTCAGATCCACTTTCAGTCAATTATTTTTTTTACATGTGGCCAGTTAAAAAGCAATTTTGAGAGTAGCATTTGTTCAAGTATTGGCTCGCCCTCAACATAGCCAGCTCAATACAAGATCAATAGAGCAGAGGCTCTTCTGCAGCTACATTAAAAAAAGGCACTTACAGTATCTTGTGTTTTGCTTTTATGTGTATCTGGTTTTAAACAAACAAAAAAAATTTCTTCAGCTTTGTATTTGAGTTTAGAAAGCTAACTTTACCTTCAGGTTAATCTACTAAAATTTCATTCTAATCAGCAAGAGGTTAAACTTATCCTTGTCTCTGAAGCAGAACACTGGGATCTCCAGTAAGTGCAGCATGCTCCCTGTCAGCATGCATGAGCTTATCTAGAGGGTACTGGTGCATGTGCTGTGTTTAGTAATAAAAACTCAATAGCTTTCCTAAGCAATTTATTTCATTCCTTCACTACCATCATTATATAGGAGGATAAACTCTAACAAACAGGTTTTGGGGTATTTTTCTTTCATCTGGTACCCTAAGCCTATTATTTGTTACTGAAGAAATGGACAACCAGGTCCACATATATATTCATGTTCTTCTGAGTCTGTTCTATACTTAAGCCTTTCTTCAAGTTCTTTAAAAGAATTGGCTATTTTTGCTGCTCTTCTAGACACACAATCTCCTTTGATCTGCATTTAAGTAGAAATGTATAAAATAAAGCAGAGTATTCCACTGAGGTCACATATCTGCTTCAATTAAAATTAAGTCTTTTATTAATGTATCCTAAAACACCAAATGAAAGAAGATAAAGCAAATTCAATGTGTTATTTCCTTTAATTTTGCTAAGAATATTAAAAAAAAAAAAAATCACAAAGAAAGGTATTGAGCTGCATTGCCTACTTTGCACAGTGGTCTGTCACATAGTTTTAGCTCTAAGTAGGGGGCTGTCAAACTAATTGTGAAACATGCATCATCAAGAGGAGATCTCTTACCTGGGTGTTCCAATTTGATGTAGGCTGTAAACTGTTGAGAACCATATATGAAATGACAAAAAAATTTATGAGCATAATCCTTCGCTTCCACTTTTGAAATGTTAAATTTTGTTCCAGATACAGCAAGTCCATGAGGCAACGCCTCTCTGTCATTAAAAAGAGAGTAAAGAGGAAGTATGTATAGAGAAACTTAAGTATTGGTGCTTAATATGGGATAGATTCACCTATTCACTGATACGGGAACATTTTTTTTTTTTAGCTCTACAAACCTAAGAAGTCAGTGAAGCACAGTAACTATCACCCCTGTAGCATACAGTTTCATGACCAGAGGTGACTTGGTGTTTTCCATATACATTGGGTGGTTGTTCGCTGTTTTATTTTATTGGATGGGACAGAGTGCATCATTAGCAGTTTTGTAGACAATACAAAACTCAAGGGGATGGTTGATATACCAGAGGTTCATGCTGCCATCCAAAGGTACCTTGACAGGATGGAGAAATTAATTGACCTGAGAGGAACCTCTCAGTATGTACTGAAGTATGAATTGATCAGTTGAGAATTTGCTTTTTAACATGCACTGTATTTTAAGGGTTATATTTAGTGACAGCAAATGATGCTATGAGAAAGCAAAACAGTACATCCACACTGTTAGAGTACAGATCAGTCACTGAGTTACACAGGTCCTGCTCTCTTTTAAAGAATTTCTGGTTTTACCACCTTAAATTTGTGTTTGATTTTTCTGAATGTAAGAAAACCCTAACTGTCCTGCACCAAAAGCTTCTGCTTTGAGCTCTTAAGAATTAGTAGCTGTGTCTGTACTTTAGAAAGGACCAACCTCAGAAATAAATATAAACTGGGGGATTTTTTTGCTTTGGAACAATCTATCCTTCAGATATTAAACAGTAAGTTTAAATTTATTAGCAAAAAGGATTGCATAAGAACATATACATAAATAAACCTTACAAAATTATGTTTCACAACAGCATTATAAAAACCTACATATGACTACTTCATTACATTTATATCAGATACAGATGTATTTATAATAAAATATGTTTAAAAAACCAAAACAAACCCAAAAAAGAAATAATATAATGTACTTGATACAGACTTCTAATCAGAACTTTACTAGTAGTCAACTTGACAATAAATTCACTGCAAATTACTTCACCTACAAATTCATTTACAATTCCATATATTGATACTTACTCATAAAACTGTTCCCTGTAGGTGCTATCAAAATAATCAACATCCTCATCATTAACTTGCCAGAATGGAATTAAGCCATTTATGCCACTCGATATATTACATTCCATAACTACATGAGAGCCTACAAGAAAACACAAGTAAATACAGCAATTCAGGGTCTTGTGACAGAAACAGGATTAGGTGATTGGGGAAGAGCTGGGATATAAAAACAAAACAAAACACTTACCTTATGAAAAGACCTTAAAACTCATCCATTGATAATCTGCATTTGTGTGTTTCTGATCTGAATATAAATTCTACCCTAATGTAGCTGTCTAAATTTTACATCTACATGTAAGCCAGATGTCTAAGCTAGGAATGGAGTTCAGTTCTGCTGAAGTCAAATCATACTAGAAAGTAGACATCTGAATCTTATCAACTGCATGGTTCTCCAGATTCCACTGACAGATCTCCAGGGCTCAAATCAGTTGCATGCACTCATGTACCTGTGGTATCTGAGATGTCCTCCAGCATCCGAAGCATCTGAAATGGAACTGGCAGATTGGAGCTTCATATCTCCAAGACACCTGCACTGCCAGAGTAACCAAAGCAACACATCTACATGTAGACAACTGAACTGATTCCCCATTGATAACAGCATGAATTAAGGATCCTAGCTCATATGCAGATGGCTACATGTAGACAATTACACCCTGAAACTGAATCCCATTTTTAGTAAATACATACATCTTTATTCCAGATCAGAGTCTTTTGGCCAACACTGTCCTCTGGGATGGTTTTTGAATATTCTCACACTGTGCTCCCAGAGCAAGCTAACCTGCCACTCATCTCCTTTGCCACCAAGAGTCCAGATGTTACAGAATGCCTCAGCAATATTAAGAAAGCAAGACAAGTTGCAGAATATGTTTATTGCCAATGTACCTCAGACAGCTCCATTTACAGGAAGATAAGCAGCTTTCTTGGAGTCCTTTTCTTGTGCATTTTACACATGGAAGTTATGATTTGATAGAAGGTGGGCTCTCAATTCACCTATGTAAAGATCTCAGTGTTTAGTTTTCCTAGAACCACATCAGATCTAGATGCTTTCACCAAGAGATAATCTCTATCAAAAGTATGGAATAAACTTCTAGCTCACATTCAAAGCAGTTACTTGAACAAGAGTAGGATATATAGAAATCACAGATGCTCCCCAGTGCCCTTCCAACACAATGCTGATTTTTTCCTAAAGATGTCATTTGATGCCTTGTACAGCTCTTTCATAGGAAGAAAATCCCTCAAGTGTTCAATGCCCTCCATTTCCATACATTCAAGCATGCACTTTTAAGCTTCTACCTAACCTTTCCCTGCCCTTTTCATTCAAAAAAGCAGGTGTTTCCAGGTTCTGCCCCACAAGCAAGCATTTAATAGGAGCAAAGACTACTTTTTTTCAGCATTGCATTAAAGGTGCCAGAAAGAATATTAATTTTGAATGGCAGTGCCTTTAAAAACAAAACAAGAAAATTCCACAAACCCAAAAACCTAAACCAGACAAGAACACTAAAACTTCATCAATGTCCTCTACGGTGGCCCCCAGTAGTAGGGAGTAATTTGTAGTTCAGCAGGCACAATAAACCCACTTTGAAGGGGGGGAGCATTGTATTTGACTGCTTTCCTAATGCCTGTAAGGCAGTCAAGGTTATTTCATCTTAACTGGTCTAAGGCATCCAATAATACATCAGCAACTTTTAATGTAGGGTCCAAGTCATAACAAATATGGACCAATGCTGTTCTAAAATAAGGAGTCTAAGCAAGTTGTCTCATAGCACATCTTAGCACAGACTGAGAGACACAGGCATCCGCTGGACTAATAATTGCTCAATTCTCCATTTTCTTAGCACAGATTAAAGCCATTCAGTAGGATTTTCTTAATCCTTGATAATTTGTTGAAGAGCCTTTTAAGGTCCTATGCACATCAGACTACTTCTGAGTAGTAACTGCATTAGTAAGAATATTTCTGAATTAAATGGGAAGTTGTAATTTATTACTAGTCACAACTAGGGAAGAGACTTACATGATATTTTAATGGGTGGGAGGTGCAGTACAGGGAAGTTCCACCATAATTTTATTTCATTTCTTCCATAGTTAGAAAAGTATTTTTTTCACAAAGATTAAGATTATGTAATGTTAAACTACTGTTTAATTTGGTGAACAAATTTCCTGATTAGTTGAACAGCACAAATAAGGCTTTTCAGGCATGCAATTGTAATGAAACTAGAGAAGATGCAATTACCAGAAAAGAAAATGCTGTTGAGCCATTTCAGAGTATTTGAACCATCTGAAAGACTGCAGAACTGCAAGTCTATAAAGTAATGCTGTTTATATGAGATTCACAATATTCCCAATGTTTGAAACAAAGCCTTCTAGACTTTGGAGGAACATAATTTCTATTAAAGCTCATTCATTATTGCAGCCAAAATCTAACAAAAAAAAAAACCCAATTGAACAAGCGAAACCACAAAACCCACCAGTGTTGTTCACTTCAGTTTAATAATATACAGCTAAAGTTAGAATTTAGGACAGAAAAAAAAAAAGTTTCACATGATGTGAAAAGAAACATGAAGCCTTAGCACAAGAAAAGAACACCTGATATACATAATGTTTGTAAGCAGAATGTCAGAAAAAGCAGCAGCAAAAGTAGCTGTCTTACATAGGACTACCATCAGTATGACAGGTGTAAGAAAATTCCACAATGCTCTGGTCTCTGCTCCCATGCACTGCCAGAGCTCCAACACAACCTTTCCCCAATGATCTAATAATCCTTCTTCAAAAGATTATAAAACATTTTAGATTCTGTACTAGGAAACTCTAGTCAACAGCCAATCACACTTCTCCAAAACCAGCTTATGCCTTTTTTTAATCAAATATTTTATTTAAAGTTTCACTTAGATCGAAATCGAAACCAAGGAAAAAAGTTTAAAAAAAAAAAATCACCATCTAAAATTCCAGACTAGCAGTCCAAGCATTTCAAAACCTCATTCTTCTGGACTACATCAGTAGAACTCTGTCCAATATATGAGGCAATTTAAACATGCATAGGTTTGCTTAGAAAAAGATTTGTATACCATATACTTGGCCCATAGGATCACAGAATAATTGAGGTTGGAAGGGACTTTCCAGCTCGAAGCAGGGCCAGCTCTGAGATCATAGCATGCTGCTCAGAGCTTCATCCAGTCTAGTTCCAAAGCATTCAAGGACAGAAACTACACAACTTCTCTGGGCAGCCTGCTGCGTTGCCTGGCTGTCTCCTCTGTAAAAAAGTTGTTCCTTATATCTAGAATCTCTTATTTATGAAATTTCTAAGATAAACAAAACCTGGGATATCCACGAACTAGCAGCTCGCTGTTTCACAAAAGATCAGTATTGAAAACCTTTTAATACCATAACATGAGAAGCAAAACCCCAATTTAGACAGGAGACATGGAAAAGTACAAGAGGATGAAAAACTACTGAACTGATCAGCTGGTAACTAACATATAAAATCTGTTACCATATTTCCAAAGATACTGAGGATTTGTGAAGACAGACACTTCAGAGTGGGACAGAAGACAGATGGCAGTAATAAGAAAATAAAAATAAAGAGAAATAAAAATGCATCCACCCAACACTGCTGGTCAAGAGACTCCAATCTTAGTCAGAGAGTTATTTTGCCTGCAAATAATTGCAGGAATCGTGTTCTATCATCCGTCTTCCAGATATCCTTGATCCACATGCCTATCTCCCTTGCTGATGCCAGTGGAACTATTTACATGCTATTTCGGAAACACCAGGAGTTTGTTTTTTTGAATGTTAATGACTTCTTAACTAGTTACTACTTACCAAGCTCTACTTCAATTGTGTTGTTCCTTGGATAAATAAACTCTGGTCTTATCTTCAGTGGTCGTTCTAAACAAACAAAAACACACAAAAAAATTTTCAGGCAAGAAGCAGTTTTGCAACTTATTTCAATTGACAGTCTTACAATGCTTTTGTTTTATTGTTTGGCACTACAATAGTGCNTGGGGGGTGGGTAACTCCCAAACCTACATCACATACTTATTATGAGCTTCAAACTCCCAATAGAAAATCTGACAGGATTCACTATCCAAACTATTCTATTTTAGCTTCCAAGTTAACAAAAGGTTTTAGCTTACCTTATAAATACTTTAAAAAATTCTCAAATTTTTACTGGCAGTTGAAATGAAAGTAATAGAAAGCCAGAAAACGCAAACCCCAAAAATGTGATTAGATTTGTCATAAAGATAAAGGAAGAGAAAGCGGGATTTTATCAATGACCTTCTACGTCAGGTAAATACACTTAAGTAAGAAAGTAAACAAGCAGTGTACAAACTTGCTGCCAACAACCTACTGTTCTTGTATCCATCTACCTAAAGTCATAATTTTAATCTCAAGGAAAAAATCCCAAACAAACAAAAAAAAGCTCCACAACTATTTCCAATCAGCTTTTCTGATAGAACTACTATCATGGCACTGGTCAGGTCCTCATCAATAAATTGACAGTACTGGGACAGTGAGACAGCCAGTTCTGAGTCCTGTGTACAGGAAAGCACAACCAAGTGCCAACAGTAAGACAGTCTTCTCCAGAGGAAGATTTATTAATTCTATGTAATTTATACAGCTTGTTGCCACTCCTTTCCCATCACTTGTGATTCTAGAGAACTTTGTGAGCAAGTTCACCAAAAGGGACAGAAGCAGGTATTTTACTGTAATGACCTCAGCAAAAGTTATTATTCTTTAAAAAAAAAAATTTAAAAGTTAAAAATTACTGTCATGGTGCATTCTTTGACAAAAAACAAGCCACACATGCACCCCAGTAACCACCACTTCCTTCTAATTCTCATTCTGAACATCACTTTTCTCACTTCCCCATGACAATTCTCCCTCAGAAGCAATGCTCAAATGTAGCAACATACAGTACTGTATTTTAATTGTATATTGAGGAAAAGAAAATTACAGAAAATTTACAAATCCAAGTTCACAGAACTGAAAAGTAACATGCCAAATGGCTTACAGTCTCTGCATACAAACATTTACAACAGAACCAAGAAGAGAAGAGAATAACCTCAATGCACTCACCTTTAACCTCCAGACTGATGGTTCGTGAAACATTGTATTGTTTTCCCATATACGTGTACACCATCTGGCATGTGTAGTTCCCTCTGTCTTGTACGGTTACGTTGCGAATCAGGACAGCAGTTTCCCCCTCGGCCAAAAGAAGTCGTCTGTCTTTGAGAAATCCAGACTCACACTCCTAAATATATCAGAAGTACCTGTGATTTAAGGAAACTAATCATCTGACAATTTGGCAAGTTACTGAGCTTCAGTGATTATTAAAATACATTCCAAATACTTGGGATGGTTTTTTGAAAGCCACAATGTGGGTTCTTATCCAAGCATCACTACGCTCTTAGCGTGAAGCCTGATGGTATCTTGCTGCATTTGCACTTTTTAAAAATCACTGCAGTCAATCTAGCTAAGTTTTCAAATGCTGTGGCTTAGTTCACTGCCTTCATTTAATAGCTGACAATGATTTGACTCAAGTGTAATGGAAGTTATTACGCATGTAGCAGAGTTGAGAATACTTCATGGGAATGAGAGCTGCCGTAGCAATGCCCTGTGCTGTTGGTTGCATTGCCATTTCTGTGGCAAAGCAAACACATGGAAAAAAGCAACTTCTTTTCCTCAAAGCAGAATCAATGTAGAGTGTCTCTTAATCTCAAAAATAGGTCTACAGCTGCAGCACCAAGGTTACTTTACATGTACAGTAGCTACTTTAGCACCAGCATCAAAATGAAGACCTGAACTACTATAGAATTTTACCTTAACACAGACAAAATACACATTTCTTAGCATGCATAGTCAGTATTTTGGCAAAATCAGAGTAAATAGGCATAAGAATACCACACTGTGATCAGCAGATAGGATAAGTCTAATCACAGTATAAGCAAGGTTGGAAGAGACCTCAAAGATTACCATGCAGAGGCTTATATTTAAGGAAACAAGCTTTTAAATACAAGTTTTAAAATGTATTGCCTACACAAATGGAAGGTAATCCCATATCCTTAATGTAAGGATAAACTAGATTTTCACAAACCAAAACATGTTTTTTATTCTGAAAAAATCTGCAATCCAAAAGTGGATAACCACCTTATGCCTCCCCAGGATCATAGGAAGATAAGCACCTTACTCAAATTGTAAAGATAATAAACCTTCCCTTCCAAAAGCTGCTTTTCACAGCTACATTACAACACCTTTTAAATAGATTGTTTCATATCTCCTAGATCTGAAATACATGTGCACAATACCTTATACCAGTGTACTTCAGGCTTATCATCATCTTCATCTTTAAAATGTTCTAGGTCAGGGCATATAATCTTTCCAATATTTGTGGTCATCACTTTTTGTTCAAACTTCATTTTTCCATTAAAACACAAACCATAGTCATTCTTAAAAACTGTTAAATTTATTGTTCTTTTGTTAGAGTGGTTAAGGCTCCTGTAATTAGAATAGCAGACAAGTCAGGTCATTAAGTTTCCTTGCTTCTAGCAAGTCAGAAAGTTTACAGAAGGGTACTTCAGCATCTCCACCCACCTTGCCTCTAATACACCTGTTCCAGCCCCCTTAAATACTACCTTCAGTTCCTCATTCTCTTTTTCAGACCAAGAGATGGAAATAAGCTTTGATTTTGTATTGCGAGAAGAAGTGGGATCTGCTCTGGAAGCACCAGAGGAGATGCCAGGATTTCTCCAAGCCAGAGCTCCCAGTACCAACCTAGCCTTGCCATTTTCAGCACTGTTTCCCAACACACTGCAGTGCAGAGTAACCCAAAATACATCTGCACTGGAACACTCTCAGTGCCAAATGAACAGAAGAAGACAGGTTCATCTCAGCAGAGACAGGTGTATCAAGAAGAACAGACTGTAACTCTTGGCAGAAGAGACACAAAATAATCTAAAGGATAAATTAGATTTTTGAATAACAAATATCAAGGTATAACATTAATGTGATATTACTGTTATTATTATTGTTGTTATAGATGTAATATTATCTTCACATCAAGAGCTCACAAGAATCTGTAGTACAGTAGCTCTGCAGAGGAAAGAACACTAGAAACCAGAAGTCTACACCAGAAGTAAAGGAATACTCTAATACATTTATTAACTCTTAATTTCTGAATGCTATGCTAAGAAAGAAGTTTTCAGAAGAGCGAACTATGTGTTTGACAGTCCTTTCAACTTTTATGTACTGCCCCTTGACAAGCTGTCTAAGGTTTAAGTGACTGATGCACAAAACTTAGCTTACAGTTAACAGAACTAAACTCTAGCAAGTTTCTTTGTCCTGCTGACGTTATGCAAGCTAGGAATGTGAGGTGGCCAGAGGAACATGTCACACAGCTAGAGTAACTAGAAACACAGCAGGGAAGACTACAATTTAAATTCTTTCACTGAGTAGTTTTGAAACTATTTTATTATTTCTTCTGACTTCTAGTTTTAGCTTCATTATCAACACTGGGGCAGGAAGGCACAAAGGCCTGCAACCTGTGCCTACACTGGAAGTTTCTGTGGATACATATTACTACATTCACAAACCAAACCCCTTCAGTGTAACTGGTGTACTATATGTAGAGCAGAATAAATAAGTACACACTATTAAAATCAAATTTTGGAACACCAGAAGAGTCTGCATTGGCTACTGCCAATGTGCTCTGGCAGGACCACAAAGAAAAGAACAATTTTGGTGTGCGTTACCAAAATTAACACAATTCTCATTTTTAACTAGGAACATTTGGTAATGCTTTAAAGTAAAACATAAAAAATGGTCTGACTGTTAATTTGCAAATTTCTAAAAGGATTCTCAAAAAGTTGCTAAGTCTGTGTGTGGTGAATCTGCATATGCAACATGCAGAGTTTGCTCCCCTTAGATCTTTCTTCCATTTAACCATGTCCAGTGAAGAAACCAAGGCATTCTTCTCATCTGTTAGTATTAAACACCAATTTGAACACAGGAAAAGCTGAAGCAGCAAAGACTTTTTCTCTGTGACCTTCACTTCATCCAAAGCAAACCACCAAAACAAACAGAACACCCACACAGATGACTTAATATTGTGGTGCTTTAAGAGAAAGAGTGTTCTGTATGGAAGTAAAAAAATAAAAGGCGGCAGTTTGCAGAAACAAAAGGCATGGTTGAAACAGTTCTTTTAACTCATCTAAGCTCTCCACCTAAACCAAAATATTCAATACATTCAAGTTCCATGAATATATTATCGATCCAGTTGTTTCCCTCCTCTCTCTCCCCCTTACCTTACAACACATTCATAAAGTCCAGAATCTTCCAATGTTGCAGGAATAAACCAAAGCAAGCCCTCTCGCTGATGGATCCTGGAGTCTCTCTCTGTGGTTACTGGTGTAGCACTACCATTTTTATACCATGTCAGTTTGTAATCAAAGTGAAGTGCTGGCAATGTAATTATGGGGCAACTAATAGCTGTAGGTTCTCCAACAAGGACAAAGTAATCACAAATAGCACATTCTTCTGCTACAAAAAAAAAAAAGAAAAAGAATCAGTGCCTTTAATCTGTATGCTTTTGGTTTAGAAGCATTAATATCAACTCCAAATTGCACAGTATTAGAAAATAAAATCTCTAACAATTTACCACTAAAACATTGCAAGGCTACTTTATTGCTTGTTTACCACCTTCTGGCTGAGGATCTAAACCACACCTTTACAAAGCTTAAGTCACAATTTGCCTCTATTAAGGTAGTCAGTGACGAGTATATATAAGTATATGCCTCAGTGCAAACCAGGTTGTAAGAAGATAAGTGGGATTCACCAAGCAACACAAGCTTCACAACTCACCTGTTGCATCCTTGTTATTTGAGCATGCTAGTACTTTTGCAGAATTAACAGATTTTTAATGTAGATACTATCTACAAACAGCATGGTGCAAAGCAGAGCATTGCAGAGCTCCTCATAGTACTCTGCTCGTTATCAGAAAATGGTTTTTGACCTGAAGCACAGAATAGCATGGAATGAGATCAAGACCCGAACACATTAAAGAAGGCTGTGAACCAACACATCCAGATTTTCTTTGTATCATGAGAGAAGCACTATTCAATTAAGAAGTCTCAACTGTAACATATTATTTCCTTACTACGCTTGGAATTTCTGTCATCTTTATCCAGAAGGCCCTTTAAAAGTACAAAGGTGAGCAGAAACATAATTTTTATAATTATGGCTGTGCAACAAGTTGACAAGATACAATCACACAGCCTAACAAGCAAGTTTTTAAAAACATCAGCCAGAACAATACCAGAGAAAGAAGCACAGATACTGCAAGGATTTATCAAGAACTCAAATCTATAAGCAAAAACTACTGGAAGAATACCAGTTTAGCACAAAGAGAGCAGGTCACATGACCACTAAGTGGATTTTAAAAGATTCCTAACTTTTGCGTATGTATGGAACACTCAATTCTGACTCAGTCAACTTTACAAATCTTGGTGAATGGCTATATAAATACAAAGCTAACATATTCCATTTCAAAACAAAAAGCCTTGAATAATCTTTGCAGTCCCAACATCCTCCCATCATCTTATTTAAAGATTTCCAAGTAGGTCCCTGCAGAGCTTGAACTAATGCAGAGACATTAATATTAAGACTGCATATGTCAGGAGCCTCATTATGTCATCCTAAACTTTATTAAAAAAATAGATCTACTATAAAAAAATATTATTAAATTAATGGTAAAGGAAACCAATCCTTACTGCTTTCTTGACTAGAGCTACAGCATTCAACAGCTAGCTAATTCAAGGAAGCCAACGTCTTTCAGCTTTCACCACAGGAACCAGGGAGAGGCTAATCAAAGTCTCAGTACTCTAAATTTACATGGCTAAGATTTAAACATATTTAATGTCATTCCATCCCCTGCACAACTTCAATATGCTGAAGCAAAACCAAGCACCAAATTTATTACTTGCTCTCAATAAGTCTTTTCTACCAAATACATACAACTTTCTCTTGTAGGTTTGGGATTTCTTTAAATGGTAATTTCAGCAATGCATTTAACTTACCAGTACTAAATAGAGGTATCAGTAGAGTGAGATGACCAATAAGCAAAAATGTAGATGTCATCTTTTGCTGCAAAGAGGAAATATTTCCATTAATGTGGCAAGAGTGTTGAAGCACTGTCCTTTGCACCCTGCATTACTAAAAGAAATTAAAATCAGGAGAATTATTAGTCATCTTGGGGAAGTCAAGCCCCAGGCTTTGAAGATTTCACATACAGGAATTGTTTGCCTCCATAGAAGATTGCTCAGTTTTCATCTTTGTACTGACTTTTTTCCAAATTTTGCTTGGAATAACTCTTGCATAAAGTGAAATTTTCTTTTGACAGCAAAATCAAGCCAAAATAACCCAAACCCAACCCTCTAGCACAGACAAGCTTTGCTAGCACACAGTGATTTAAGCTATACTATGGAAATCAGATACTAAGCTTGATTAAGCCACTCCTCTTTCTACATGTTTACAAGAGACAATCCCAGAGATGTAGGAGGTTTCGTTCTTTGAGCCATTCTTGTACAGGTGAGTCAGTACTGTTTTTAAGAGCAGGTGAACCTGTAGTTCTTTGCAGGAAGACACACTAACTTCAGCATGACCTGACACTTAAATTGGTGTCTGAAGTCAAACACATGGAAACCACAGACATTACAAATTGCTGTGGCCAGACATAAAGCATTCAAGGATTGTCATTCCACTTTACACCTCAGGTCTTCTTTGCACCTTTCTCCAACAAAGGCACAACTGAACAGACATCACCCTCATGGCCAGCAAGTGGCTTCCATGAAACCTCTAAATCATAATTAAGTCCTTCCACCCTCTCAGATGTGCTTGCTTTTTCTTGGCAAGATGTCATCAGAGCACCTAAGATCTGCACTTGGCTGTCTGGCCTTTCTTCAAATCCTGACTATTTTGCACACTGCTGCCTCCCACTCTAAAGTGATCTGGTTTCCCACATAGCAGTTCACTGCAAAGCATTCATTGCTCAGGTCCTAGTTAATATTTGTCCTCCACTCAGCTAGAAATCTCTGGAAAAAGAGATAGCATTCCCTGAGAAAAGCTACACATGGCCTTGATTTTTACATACAATGTAGTTTGCTTTAGTGACAAATCACACTAGCTCCTTCTTTTGAAACATTTCAAATGCAGAAGTGTTGAGATAGTAAGAAGGGAAACCATAGTCTATTTAGTTGCCTTGTGCATATTTTTCCTGTAACTTGCCAATCAGCTGATCATCATTCTTTGAGTTACAGTTTACTTGTAAAGAATAGAGAAGGAGAATGCAGAAGGGGTTTAACAAAACAAATAGCCTGAACAGTAGCATACACCCCCCCCCCCCAAATTTTCTACAAACAGCTAAATATAAAAGCAAGAGCCTCCCTTTGCCCACAGTAAAGAGACTACTTAAAAGAGCAATAACAAAACCTGCTGTAAAGATTGATCAAGAATTCTAGCAGAGCCATTTGGAAAACTAATGTCAAAACCAAGATAACATACAGGTGTCAAAGAAGCAATAAAACCAGACATAAGTAGCTACTTCAAGACAGATTTAGCCATCAAAAGGAAACAAGGAATAATTAAATTTAGGGCAATATAACAATAATTAAGCGAACCACAAAGCCAAGTGTAAGGTCCTGCACCTGAGTAGGCGCAATCCCAAGCACAAATCCAGGCTGGGTGGTGAATGGCTGGAGAGCAGCCCTGAGGAAAAGGACCTTGGGGTCTGGGTTGATGAAAAGCTCAACATGAGCCTGCAGTGTGTGCACACAGCCCAGACAGCAACCGAGTCCTGGGCTGCACCAAGAGCAGTGTGGCCAGCAGGGCAAGGGAGGGGATTCTGCTCCTTTACTCTGCTCTCGTCAGACCCCATCTGGAGTACTGTGTGCAGTTCTGGAGCCCCCAGCACAGAAGGGACATGGAAGTGTTGGAACGGGTCCAGAGGAGTGCCACGAAGATGCTCAGAGGGCTGGAGCAGCTCTCCTATGAGGACAGGCTGAGAGAGTTGGGGCTCTTCAGCCTGGAGAAGAGGCTTCAAGAAGACCTTAAAGTAGCATTCCGATATCTGAAGGGCGCCTGCAGGAAGGCTGGGGAGGGACTATTTACAAGGCCTTGTAATGACAAGACAAGGGGCAATGGGTTTAAACTGGCAGAGGGGAGATTTAGACTGGATGTTAGGAGGAAGCTTTTTCCAGTGAGGGTGGTGAGACACTGGAACAGGTTGCCCAGGGAGGTTGCGGCTGCTCCCTCCCTGGAGGTGTTCAAGGCCAGGTTGGATGAGGCCTTGAGTGACCTGTACTAGTGGGAGGTGTCCCTGTCTATGGCAGGAGGTTGGAACTACATGATCCTTGAGGTCCCTTCCAACCTTACCATTCTATGATTCTATGATTTTGCACCCAGGACTCGTCTCTGATACCAAAGGTTGACACCTTCCCAATACTTCATGCTAAAGCTCAACTTTTAAAACATCTTATTCTTCCAAACTTCATACCCACACACCCCTTCAAAGCAGTAAAGCTTAAAAACTAAAAGGAGGAAAGAAGCCTCCAGCTTTTATAGTTGCAATACCTCAAAATATATGGAGCATTTCTATTCCGGTCAGTATGGTTTCAAGTAACCATACAAGATTTGTACATTTTTTCTTAAGCAGAACATACAGAGAAATACTACCCAACATCCACAAATGACAAATAGCGACCTTTGTTTAAAAAGCAAATGCTTGTTTACACACCTAACAACTAACACACCCAACAGCTTTATAGTGTCCTCTATCCCAGTCTTAGCAATATGAAATGCCCCTGGCATAAAACAAAAAAAAAAGCTCAGAATCTTATTTATGTAATGGCAAGTTCACTGCCTATGTGCTTAGTTTGGAAAACTTTCAGCTTAAAGTTTACTAAGCTTAAAGAAAAAACATGTATGAAGTATTTTAAGAAATAAGGGGGGAAAAAAAACAACAAATGCAAACCAACAAATAAACAAAACCCCACACTACCAATCATGTCTGTGGTTCAGGCTATTAAAACAGAAAAGGTCTGATTTCCAAGTTATTTTCCTAATATTTATCTTCTCATAGTTAACTATAACTTAATACTGCTCCTTCAAATTTCTAAAATTACTGTCTTGAAAACAAAGCCAGAAAACATGTGGACCTAACTCAAGATTATGACATTTCAGTCTTTGCAGGATGTCTGTCTCCACAGAATTTGCCCTTTCAGGTGCTTTAGGCATGCTGCCAGCTTTAAAAGCCATAGAACAGATCAACAGATATATTGGGTCCCTTAGTCTGCAGGTAGTGGAAGCAGCAAACCCGTCCTTCAGTAAGGTCTGCAAAACACAATTGTGTTCTCCAAATTTTGTCTCAAATTATTCATACATGGACATGACAGATCCTTGCAAGGTCAGCACAATGAGACAAAGTTCACAACAGCAGCGTAGAAAGCACCCAAGCCCCTCAATTGTTTATCAGCACATCACTGCTAATTTGAGTTTCAAAATTATCATTCTCTATGTAAGACTCTGTCCTGCATGACATCCTTGTCTTTAAAATGGAGAGGCATGGATTGGATGGATGGACCACTCAACTGACAAGAAATTGGCTGGACGGCCAGACTCAGTTACAGTCAACACCAAAGTGTCCAAGAGAAGACTACTGACAAGTGGCATCCTCCAATCTAGAGAAGAAGATGCTCCAGGGAGATGTTATAGTAGCCTTTCAGTACTTTAAAGGAAAGTACAGGAAAGATGGTTTGGGACTCTTTATCAGAGAGTATAGCAATGCAACATTTTAAACTATAGAGTTTAGTGTAGATAGAGTAGACAGATATCAGATAAGATTCTATACTGTGAAAGTGGTGAGGCACTGGAATAGGTTGCCCAGGGAGGCTGTAGATGCCCCCTCCCTGGAAGTGTTCAAGACCAGGGTAGTGTGGCTTTTAGCAACCTATTCTAGGTGGCAAGGAGGTTAGAAATAAACAATCTTTAATGTGTTTGCCAACCCAAACAATTCTATAATTCTATGACCCTTTTCAGTAAGGGCGAACGACAGCACTTCAGCCATACTTAAGATGACAGAAAATATGATTCAAAAGCACCTTGTTACCATCTCTGCAAACAAAATAAGACCATAAAGTGCCCCAATTTAGTGGCATAACTATATGAAAGAAGCACATTCATTTAAGTAAAACTTTAATGCAGTTTAATTGAAATGGGGGGGTGGGAGATGGACAACCAATCCATATATGGCAACTTGTTCCAAAATAGAAAGAGGGCAAGATTCAACCCACCACAACAATTCATATACCTCGCATGTTGCTCCTCATTGTGCTTACTCCTGTCAACAAGAGTAAACTCTCAACAGCTGTAAGCCATAAAAAGCTGCCTATCACAGTTAAGCCACAAAAGCAAAGCAAGATAAAAATCTCTAAACATTATAACCTATTTCCAGTCTAACACTTTCCTGAGGTCCCAAGTTTCCTGCCTCACATGCTCAATATATAAACAAATTGCAGCTGATCATTTCACAAGGGCATGCATGAACACTGATTCACACAGAACTATACACCAGCATCCTCTAAAAGTAGATCTGGTTATCCACTGTGGTATTCTGACACTAAAGTGATGACCACAAGTTTTAGCCCTTAAATGCCACCTTTCTACACAAGCCTGTAAGCTGCAGGACTACGAAAAAAGTCATTTTAAGGAAAACTCAATCTTCAAAACATTCTGTTGAAGCTCCATCAAAATGAAGTCACAGAAAACAAAAAACAACATTCACAAAGAAGCCTGAAATAGTTAAAACTTTGTAAAATAAACTCTAGTTCAACTTTGCAACAAAGTATTAACTGTTCTAAATCTGAATGAAGTGTTTGTTACAGGTACTGTCCCAACTTCCAGCAAAACACAGAAGGGAAAAGAAAAAAATGTAACTCGTCATCACTGGTTGATTCTAGTACAGTGAAGTACGAGATTCTAGTACCTATCTACACACCTCTACCGCATGCCAAAATCATCCTGAAAGTGATCAGTACTCAAATGAAGGAAAAACAGTACCTCCTTTCAGCATCAAATGGAGGGAGCTCATTTCGCAGTCAGCTCTTTGAAGACTTCTCTGTCATTTCAAATCCTGATACCTGTTAATATAAAAGTAATCCATACTTTAGTGTAGCATATTTCTGAAGTTAGCACTTTTCCACTAGTATTTTTTAAAGTTCAGTTAAGAGCCATTTAAAAGGACCAGAAGGGCTCACACAATCAAAAATATAGTGATGCAAAGTATTAAAAAAATTAATATATTGGGGGGGAAGGGAGGCGAGGGTGGCCAAGGGTGGTGGAGGGAGTGGAAAGGGAGGGGGGAATGATAATCTTGTTTACCAAAAAACAAAGTTATGGGTATTTCTCATTTAAATATTAATTTTAAATACCAAAATGAAGGATTATGCATTATAAACCAGGTTTTGTGCAAGAGTTTTAAGTCAATTTCTCAGCTTTTACAGCACTGCAATTTCGAAATCCACATGAAAGATGAGCATGTTCATTTAGCAATAGTCCAAGTCAAACAAGCACGCTGAAAAATAAAACACGTCCAGCATTTTCGTCAAGGCCCTGATGAAAACTCCCCAAACTTAAGAGCAGCTGCTGCTGGAAATCTCGATTCAGCCCAGTAGCGTTTAATGGACAGCTCACTCCTACCAAGCTGTGGCTCCACGGGGTGCTGCCAACCACCATCTCGGTTGCGACCAGCACAGGTCCGGCACTGTCAGCCCAGCTCCCCGCTGTATTTAATACTGCTGGCATTTCTGCACGCATCTCTTTCACCCAAAGCCTTGCTCTTGTCGTCATACAAGCAGTTAGAAAAGGAGCTCATGTTTGATCACGATTATGCAATAAATAGTTTCTGTAGTGTTTTGTTAGGTCAAGAAGAATTATGCCAAGTTTTATCCGGCTTCCTGTTACAAGTACCTTAAAAAATGTACAAGCGTTCAAGCACTCCAAGCTTTCATTTTTATACCCTACTTCCTACCTAGGTTTGCACATCGCGACATATAACGAGGAACAAGACACAGATGCAAAATAAAAAAAATTACTTCCGAGGAATTTGGTGCCATAGAAGCTGCAAAAGCAGCAGCCACTCGCGGAGGTAGCGGGACTCCGCAAACGTACCGCGCAAGAACGAATAGCCTCAAAACACGTCTCAAGTTAACAGAAACCGAAGGGTTTGGAGTTGTATTTTTAAAAACCATCGACGCTGCAGTCTACCTGTCGAGGAGCTGATCCTCACCTCCGCCGCAACCCGTCCACACCCTGACACCAACCTCCCGTCACTTGCCCTCTCCCCACGCTGCCTCAAACAGGAGCCAAAGGAGCCACGGCACGGCGGGCGACACAGCAAAAGCCCAGCCGCACCCCCAACCCCCGCCGCAGCCGAACATCCTACTGCTCGCCTCGCCAGTGGCGACGCTAGAAGTCGAGCCGAGTCCCAGGAGAGAGCAAGGTGGCTGGCCCCATACATCCCGCCCGCCGCCCTTCCTCACCTCCGTCCGCTCCCCGTACCTCGCGGGCCACCCTGACCCGCGCCACATAGCGGGAGGGCGAGCAGCAAGCCCCGCCCCGTCCGGCGAATCGCGGCCCGCGCCTCGCCTCGCCCCTCCCCTCCCGGCACCACCGTTCCCGGCCCGACTCATCGCCTGCACCGCCCAAGGACCCGCCCGCTGCCCAGTGGCGGTGGCCGAGGGCTGGGCTGGGTTCTTCGTGGGCGGTGTGAGACACTCGGCGAGCCGGCGAGTATTCGCTGAGTGCCGAGGGTGTGCGAGCAGCTGGTGCAGGGAAGCAGGTGCTTATGGTGGCCTGCGTGGCCTCCTTTGGGGCATCACCATGAAATTTGACCTAGCCCTGTTTTCTCTCGCATCAACTCACTTCCTTTAGCTGCCACGCCTGAATTTAGTTCCCCTTCAAGGTGTGATTCCAAGGTATCTGAGATGATTTCAGCACTGTGTGGACACCAGTTTTCCGTCAGGCTTCCGCCTGGGCTTATGGCAAGACTTGACCAGTTTGATCTTGGAAAGCATAAGAGCCCCACAGCCAGCTCAGTGCACGGGATTTGCCACAGTGCAGGGCTAATGCCCATTTGACAGCCCAGTGGGAACAGAAACATTTCATGTCTTCAAACTGTCCTTGCAGTATGGTGCATCCAGAACATGCAGAACATAACCATACTACCCAGGGGACCCGTGTGGCACAACCAAAACCCATCAATGGTGAATTTAACTCTATACTCATGAAGTGAGTGCAGGATGAGTGCCTGCTGCCACCATTCCCATATTCTAGCACCGAAAGTTGCTCAAGCTCTATTTGGAGCAATGATTTGCTTGCTTTCCATTGTGAAAGTGTTTAATTTTTATGGTTTGATCAGCTGTCTGTTCCACAGTGCCAGCATGTCACCTTTTTGTTTCAAACAATAGTTTCTTCTTTCAGGATGGGGGGATACAATAACTCTATATAGTTCTCATTCCTTAGATTGGTCATAAAATTAAACACATAGAAATGCAGACAGGCAGAAGTTTTTCTGTAATTGTCTCCTTTACCATAGTTTTCAATTCAGTGCCTTTTTTCCTCCTCGAGTTTGCCTTCATCCCTTTCATTGTGGTTTCCAGAAGCTTAGTCATTCCTCAAGACATTACTGTAGGGTACTCAGACTGATTTCTTACCCCCATCTCTGCTTTTATTCAAGATCTACATGCATTTATTTACATTTCAGCTGAAGTAAACATGTATTTGAATATGAATTGTAAAAAATGTAATGTGGGAAGAAGCTTCATCTTGGGGGTTGAACAATTTCCAAACCAATGTGAAGGGACTGACAACTTGATTAAGGGTTTGGAAACATGTGGGAAGGAGTGTTTTAACTTAGTGAATGGTAGAGGAGATCATCTGTTTCAGACTTACAGAGCTATTACTCTTTTCCTGGTTGGAAGCTCAGGCTTTTATTTTGGCAGAAGTTTGCTTCCCTCTTTGTTTCATTAACAGTCACTAGAGGAAAGAAGAGATTCTCACACCATCCTTCTTCCATGTTGACAACATCAGTATGAAGAGCTGACGTGAACCACAGAGCTCTCAAAGAGGAAAGCTATGAAATGTTTACTTGCTTATCCAGTGATATAAAAAGGACGAAAACCTTTTCTGAGCTGGATGAGTACCCTTCTGCTCCTGCAGCTGTGTGTGTGATTATAAGCTTTCCAAACCTCTCATGTCTATTCTAGCTACACAAGATATTTCTGTCTGCTTTTGCCTTTATTGGTTTTGAGTTAAGGGTGATAAGATGATTGGTTAGATTGGGGGAAGTTCATAGGCCATAGCAATCTTAAGAATAAAGATATCAGAGTGCTCTAGGTGTTTTCTGTACAATACTTGATTCCACAATATCCAAATCATAACAGCAATTAAGCTGTGCAACGTTTGAAAGTTGGTGACATACCGGGATTCAGAGAAAGTAGCGTCTCCCAGTAGCTATCAATTACCAGAAGAGCTCTCCACCATGTAGCAAGAGAATAGGGAGCACACCAAAAACTCATCAGTCTCAAGAAAGTCTAACACTTGTATGTTAGATGTATATAATACTTAAAATATGAAGATAAAATGGTAATTTGTAGAAATTAACACACATCACTGCTGCCATAATTCTGATATCCCATGTCTGTTATGACTACACTTTTAAAATAAAAATCCAAAGTACTCTCTGGTACTCATTTTAGAGAAACTCATTGCTTTAAACCAAAAGTACACTTCCAAAAGAACATGCACAAGTGTCAGCACTGCCAAATCATGATTCATGAGCAAAGGATGCATTTTACTTAGAGCAGAGAGTTTCCTAAAGATTCCTGTGAGTACTGTGAATTAACTGATCATAAAACATCTAGTAAGACTCCGGATAGAGAGGAGTAATCATATAAATTTCTGTTCTTGTTCCACTGTAGAGCTGTTTTCTCAAGTCAGTTTTATGACTCAGTCTGTTACCTGAGTTGTGTCAGTGTACCTAGATGCCGAGTTCACACGTTGTTGGGAAAAGCCTGATATTGTTTCCAGCTGCAGGCTTCTGAGGCATGTTTCAGGGCTCAGACCTCTGGATCGATGCCAGGCTTCTGCTAGGAAGACTGCATTGTTCAGAAATCAGTCAGCTCCAAGAAGCCAGACAGAGGTGTGTGTCCTTCAGTATCCTGGAGTAACTGGCCAGGGTGAACTTTACAGTAAGTTTTTCAAGTTGACCCTGAAAGGTACAGATTCTAACACATCAATCACACATGTCTGAAGTGATGATTGTTTCATGCTTGTTAATTCAAAGGCGGTCTGGTAGTTCCACTGAAGTCTCTTTGTAATTTAATATAGGTTTGTGTGGCAAGCAAGTGAGAAACACAGATATATGCCGGTAAACCTGTTTGTACAGAATTAAATCTTGCTACAGCTTGCTGTAGCACCAAAAAACTATAGATCAGTGAAAACAAGCCATTTCCAAGTCTTATACCATGTGAACACACCTGTTTCACTACAAGGTTGGGGCTTGTATCCTCATTCCAGAAAATCTCAAGTCTAGGTAGAGGTGGTTGATTTTCTGGTCGGCCAAGTCCAAAGTCTGAATCAAAACTGAGTAGCTGTATATCCTACTAGATCCCTTCCCTTAATGGACTCCCATTCAAAGCTCTTTATTCTTGGAGAGAACAGGGTAGCAACAGAAATATCAGGACACAGCCATCATATTGCACTCATAATAGTGCTTCTATTGTTACTCCTTCAAAAGTGCCTATTTTGTACACGTGGCATTAACTTAAAACATGTTTCATGTATTAAAAACTTGTTCAAACTCTCCACCATGTACACACAAGAGAGAGTTCCTACTTGATTAGATATATTCTTCTGCACTTAAAGCAAATTTATGTTGATCTCAAACTGACATTTTAGTAAGTGAAAAACCTGAACACAACATTTATCTTTAAAAAAACAGCTTTTGCATCAGATTGTCATTTAAAATAAAAACAGATGTTTGATTTTTATTTTTTATAAAATCTTTCATCAGTTCTACATGTTTTCCTGTGCAATTCCACTTAAGTGAAAGAGGTTTCTCTAGTTATATAATTGCCACTGCAATACTTATCCAAGAATGCATGCTAGGAGTGCCTTTCTCCTCCTGTCCACCTATAATCACTGTGGATTTCTTTACAAGGTACTTCTGTCTTTTCTGTGCCTGTTTTCTATGCCTCCTGAGAGCAATGCTGACAGTAGTTGGGGATTTTTCCTTTTTGCCTTCAGCATGCAGAAGATATACACACTTCTTTTCCAATGTGCCTAAGGTCTAAAACTCCCTTCTTTTTTTTTTTTCTTTAAATTAAAATTTAAAGAAATTAAAAATTGGTAGTGCTGGTATTACTGACATTACCTCAATAGTTCTGGTTTGAACTGAAGCAGTTCTCAAGGCGGTTCCCCAAATGACTTCAAGGTTATTATTGGTCTCCTAAGGACTTCCTTGAGATGGAGACAATATGTTGGCACTGACAATACTCATCAGACCCAAAGCAAGTGAACTGGTGGCTGAGTCATTGAAATTAAAATCAAGTTTTGCAACTTGCTATCTGCCTGACACACAACCACCTCAAGATCTTATCCTGTTTTGTGGGTTAGAGCTCTTAAGAGTCAGCAGAAGTGCAACTGACTGTAATTAATTTGCAGTAAGGCCTGTAAGATGGATGCAGTGGTTTATTCCTCATATATAGTTAGTGTGATCTTAGGCTGTCCTTGTCTGTAATGATGTTTGGTGTTATGGAGCAGCTCTCTAACATCTACTTTTGCAATTTGCTATGTACAACGTGTTCTCAGAAATTATTCTGGAATGTATGGTGAAGGGCAACTTGCTGGGAAGGAAGTTGGAACTACGAGCAAAGGAATCCTAGATTTAGCCTTCTCCCCCAGAAAGAAACAGCGCACAATAAAATCTAGACAAACTGTACAACAGCTGCAAGTCTGTAGTCAGATTACAGAGTGCCTTGCTAGAATACCATTGAAATTTTAAAAAGCAACAAGTAAGGTGTATAAACAATGTGGTCTGAGGAAACCCATACAAGAATATTCTTTTTTAAATTGACAAGAAATCATGAAAAGGATCCGCAGCAGACCCTAAAATACAGTGATTGCAAGAATTTCTAGGAGCAGTATCTTGCAGTGGATTGATTGAGCTTTGAAAAATAAAACTCTGTCTCAGTATACGCTAGGGTATGTTGATGATTTCACCTTAGATTAGAAGGAAAGATTAGTTACCTTAGAATCATATAGAAATGACCATACTATTGCTCTTTCCAACCACCTTTATAAGCTGTAACCTCAGAACAGCAGAAGACATAGGAAAGAAAACACAGAGTTACTTTTACATCAGCTATAACATTCCTTGCAGCAAATAAACCCAAGAAAATCAAAGTAGCAGTTGTGTGGAAGATAATGCTCAGGATAAAGTAAGATAAATATCTACAGTAATTGATTTCCCAAGGGTAGAGCATGAACCCTTTGCCTTTAGAGAGTAATTTACTTTCATAGAGCTGAGCTCTGACTGGCTGTGCATGAATCACGGTGCCAACTGCTGCCGCAAATGCTCCCAGAGACTAGACAGAATACTTTGGTTAATATTTTGCCAAACAGTTAATCTTTTGCCTGTTGCATGTGTGTTTAGAGGTCCTGTGCTGGCGTTGTCACTGAGTTCTTGCAGAAAGTTTGATTTTCCTATTTTCTCATCTTGGTTTTGGCTAAAGTGTAGTAACAAATAAGCAGTACTGACAATGTTAGTAGCTTTTAATTGATTAGTCATCAAATTTTGTGTACAAACTGAACAGGGTTCCAATCCTAGCCTAACTGCAAGAAAGTCCTAGGAAAATCCTAAGTAAACTGTGATGGTGAACACAGCTGGGACTACAATATGATCCCTCATTCAAAAATTTTATACTCAGAGGTTGTTTGTGGAAAATGGCTCAGAAGTTATGCCTCTTACTAAATATTTCTTTATTAACACCTATGCAGTTATCTTTAATACATGATGTGAAATCCAAAATACAGTTCTTCACACATTAGCTTTTCTTTGCAACTCTACCCTACCATAAATCTAGGTTGTAAAAAGAGGAGCCAAAGGCAAAGAGGAAGGGTTAAAAAAAGAGTCAGATTATAAATAAGAAATAGAAAATGTATTTCAGTTATCTAATTAGCAGTACATGTGAAGGGAAGTGAGCATTTGGAAAAGAAAAAAGGAAAAAAAAAAAGAAAATGCTGAAGATGATTCAACTGAGCAAAGAAAGGAAAGTGAGCATCATTTGGAGCTGTTTTAGGCTGTGGTTTCTTGAGAATTTGTGGCTTTGTTTTTGCTGGTTTATATTTTTAAAAAGCATAGTTTCTAAGAAACTTCCTGAGCCAGAAGAAGTTTGTGTTGCTTACACCAAGCTGTTCTTTCAGTGAGCCAGACAGAGGCTTAAAGGTCTTTTCCAACCAAAACACTTCTACATTTCTGTGATTCTTACCTTTTTACAGTAGGTCAGACTAAATAAAAAAATCTATGGTTTTATTTATATGCCCTGGCATTCAAGGTAGCAAAACAACTAACCAACTCAATACATTACATTGGCAAACTTAAACTTAAAAACATATACTAAACTATTTTCTTCTTCTCTTTGTGGATTATAATGTCTGTTCATGCCTCAAGTATTGTACAAGTTTTAGAAACAAGTATTGTACATGTTTAGAAATCCTGTATGCATCCTGAGTTCAAATAATCCAGTGACAACAGGTGAAAATTCTTCAAATAATGTGACTTGCCTTTACTGCAGGTGAAGCTTTTTTTTTCTTGAGATACCAGGCACAATAGAGACAGATGGTGTAAGAAGCCGTCTGCTGGCCTTCCTGCTTCCCAGTACCCTACAGGAGGAAACAACTTTCTCTGAAATACTCAGACCTTTCTGCCACAAAGTGTAGACCTTATGTCAATACTGTAGAAAGTTACCAAGACTGGAGTGATGGAGTCCCCTAGTTATACAGCTTTCTGATTCTAGTGCTCCTTGCCATTTTTGACAGAGCTTTACCATTATATGTGTTATTTAGAATCATCATTTTTACAATACCACATCCCAGTCATGTCTTGTGCTATTAAGCAAAGCAACAAGCAAACCACTGCAATGTACACTTTTGCCCCAAAGAGCATGGAATTCATGTAAAACTAAAGGATGTAACCAGTAAGTTTTTTTATGGGAGAACAAAGATGATGATAACAATGAAGGCTCTTACTATGGTCTTCCAAAGGAGACAGCGCAGTGTTTTCTAATCTCCCTGTTCTGAGAGAAATCTGTTTCTATTTTGGTAACTTCAGTTCTATGTAAAATATTACTGTCTCAATCCTTGCCTTAAACAGTCAAAGCTCATCAGATGGGCCAGATTTGCATAAAGAAGAGGTTGCAGGATCTGCACGTACAGTCAGAGCTATCCATTTGAAACAGGCGGTATTATGGTGCTGAGTGAATGGTGAGAAAAGAGTTTGTATTAGCAGGGAGAAAAGACTGGTAGACCAGAGGATAGGCCATATTTCTGGGGCCATATCAAGAAGAAAGATTAACAAAAGTGAAGTAGAGCAAGACTGTGGTTGCAAGTGGAGAAAAGTTTCCCCATGATCCTCTGCAAAAGAGGAACCAAGAGTTTTGAGAATAAGTTTGTGACAAATGTTTGAACTTGAAATCCTAATTCAGATTCATCATTCAAGTGCTGCGCTAAGGCAGGAGGTTAGAGTGGTACTAACAGCATCTGCAGCTTTGACTCAGAGGTTAACCACTATTTTACCATCAAGTGTAGGTGGAGGCTGAAAAATGTGTCATTGAGATTTGTTATTCTTTCCTTTTATTGCTCACTTCAACTGAGTTCTTTGGACTTGGGTGGCAGAGTGTTGTTAGGTGAAGTGTCAAAAAGCTGTTAAATAAATAGGGGGACCAAGTGGGAGCTAACATTGTTTGAGGAAGCCTGACCTTATTTACAGGATCCAAAACATCTTAAAGGAGATAGTTATTTGCAAGAGGATGTAAGCTCTAGCCTCCAGTCAGCTAATTGCTTTCTTTCATTCAAGAATTGCTATCTTTTATGGCTACTATGAAATCAGTTTTTGATGATTTAACTCTTTTTCTAAGACTCATTCATGAATTCTGAATCAGACCATTCACCGCTGCTCACACCAGTCTTGATGTTTCTCCAGCTCAAAGGAACCACACTGAGATGAAAAGATCCCGGCCTGTGAGTTTGAGCAATATAACCAGTTTAAGAAAACAGAAGAGAATGAATGCACTTCAAAGCTTTCTCCTTTGGGGCATTCCCTAAAACTGGTGCTAAATCACTGTCTAAGAAGGTGTTAGCTTAAACAAAGTAGATGAACAGAATGTCTGATTCAACAGGAGGCAAAAAATCTGGATTAGAGATTCCCATTTAACTGTGACCACACTTGGTAGTTGGAGATGATGGTAGTGTAAATTGGTAATAAAAACCTCTCCTGAGAGCTAAGCATAAGTGAATTAAAACAGACAAAGCTGCTTTTTTAATGCTTTGTTTGGGTCATATGAAATGGCATGTTCTCACATACACATCTCCTTTGGCACTTCCAGGTCTCTGGCTGCTCTTTGGAAAGCTACAAAGGTGGTACCATGCAAGGAAACACCTCTTCTATCTGTGGAACAAATGGGAGAAACAGGTGTGCACTCTGAACTCTCTCAGCCTCCTTTATGCCATCAAGTGATGAGTGAGCTTCAAATCCACCTGATTTCAATTTCTTGCTCCTCAGCAGAAGCTTGAAGGAGGGAAGAGGAGCCAGACCACAACACTATGTTTTGTTGGGTTTTTTTTCTTAAACAGAACATGCTGGCAAGATGGAAACAATAATTTTTGGTCATGTGATTCAACAGTAAGCGCTCTATTTCTTCACCTCTCATTTGTGCAGTGTCTGTGCTGTGTTGCTTGGCAGCATTGCAGAGAATGGTTTCAGAATGATGGTGTACTTTGGAGAAGAGCAAATAGGGAAAAGGATATAAGGGAAAGGACAGAGCTAAAGGAAAGAAGTCAAATCTGTACTTTAGATAAGCTGTCTCTAACATAAATCTCATTGTACAATGGGCCTTGTCTCCACTTTTAGGAAGCGGCCTATCTCCATTTTTAGAAAGTTAAGTGTATATAGGTCTAACAAGTTGCAAAGTTGGCATTTTCCCTTGCTGTTTCAGTTAACAGAAATGTCTCAAGGCTTCTTTTGCTTTCCTCAAGAGCAAGTTTTCAAAGACGTATTTCAGATTATTGAAAACATTACAAACCTGACACATACTTTTGTGTCTACTGGATGAGATCCATCTCCTCCCTTCCTCTTGCCTTGCATTTGGGAAAGTGCATGAATGTTGTCCCTGTCTTCTGAGATCAACCCATTCCCAAGACCATTGCAAATGGGTTCCTTCATGGGACTGGAGAGATACCAACACTGCCTGGCTCCCTCTGCTGGACTTCATGGCACCTCTGGGTTTCTTCATTCATGAAGGAAGGAGAACTGGCAAAAGAAGGCTTCACTACCAGAAGGCCCTACTACCAGTGGCCCTTCACACCCAGGTATCCTCTCACTCTTTGGGATTATCCAGGTAATGGGATTGGCATGAGCAGGCCAACTCATCTGACAGTACTCATGGTGGGCAAGTGGGGTCCTTGGGGAGGGGGCTACAAGGAACACCCTAAAGTGAGAGCAAGATGATTCCAAGGACAGATGGCTCTCTCCCTTGACCTTTCCTCCTCAAGTTTTGCCATCCAGGATCACTAAGCTGGGATCACTAGCCCAGACCCTGGCAGGCACTGCAATCCCATCTTTTGGGCAAAGACAAACTACAGGTCCATGCCCTCAGTGATAGGAGAGGCGTTCTCAACACATCTGAGGACATCTTTACTACAACACACAACAGAGTCCAGCAGGCAGACCTAGCCATGGGAGTAACAATCAAGCAAGGGGTCAGTGCCACTCTGGAGATAGAGGGCACATCAATGTGTTTCCCCAAGAGTATCTGGACCATTAGCCTAACTCCTTTTTGAACCTGCTGATACTGTCTACCTTCACAACCACCTGCAGCAACCATTTTCAGAAGGTTGGTGCCAACTGTGCAAAGTAGTTTGTTTTCTTTTCAAGTCAAGTGCCAGTTGTAATGACACTCCTTTAATCCTAGTACTGTAAGATTGCCTTCCAAAATTTGCAAGCCAATGATATATTTCTTCCCCACCAGCCACCTTCCCAGTAAACTAAAAAAGTTTCAGCCTTTCGTCTCCCTTCATGGAATAACTGCCCTTAATCACCATGTAGGTAATAATTGTAATCAAAGGTGTGTAGTGCACCTATATCTTGAAGTAAGTGCACCATACAATGCTCAATTGTTCAAACAATACTCTGCACAGGTACCCCAAGGTTTTATATATTGGCAAAGTGACACTTTCTGTTTTGTTCAATACATTTAGCTAGGCCTTATGGTTTCCACTGCTTATTGAGGCGATTCTCTTCTCCAAGATGCATCACAACTTTTCTCTGCTCCTTTCCATCTGGCCCAAGTATAGTCCCTCGTGCACTGATTTAAATTGGTTTCTGCTGTCCACTTACCAGCTGAATGATGGTCATGGACAACCATGGAGAGGTAGGGTTCCCTCTCTCATTAGTAGCTTCAGTTTGTAGGGCGGTAAATACCAAGAATGTCCTATTGTTCTGTCTGGTCAGTCCTAACAGCTGCAAACCAGTTAAGTGTGTTCAGCAAGGCTAAATTTTTCAGAGTTGTGGCTTGCCAAACCCCAAAAGACCCTCCTGCACGCTGCATTGTGGAATTTTCCATTTCCTATAAAAGCAGGAATTTGACATTTACCTTCTGACATCATCTCATTGTATTTCTCAAATGCATTTAGTAAGTTAACTACCAACAGTGAATATTTTCTGGTGTTTTAGTTTCAAAGTTCCTAATTTCTCAAAATTATGGAAACAACTAGGACAGGATTAAGCAAATCAGGGAAGGAGAATCATCATGTAGGTAATTATTGTAATCACAGGCATGTAATGCACTTTTATCTTGAAGGAGGGGTATCATACAATACTTAATTGGCAAACCTGTTGTAAAAAAAGAAGGGAAAAGGAGCATTTGAGCTAGAAAACAACTGAAGATACAGATGTAGAAATGTCATGAATACATAGTTTTACCAGGGAAGCAAAATAAAATATAGAATGGAAATAAGCAAGAATAGATACAAAAAGAATAGAAACAAAAAAAAAATCTGAAGATGCTACAGAAAAAAAAAAAGGATTTTCATATAAAGTAGTAGCTAAACTTATAAAAGACTGAAAAAAGGTAATTTTATTTTTGAGATGATAAAAAGGGGAATTAGCTGAGGTAAAGAGGAGGAAAAACAGAACAGAAGAAAGGCAATAGCTATAAAAGGCACAATAACGGTTTTGGAGTGTTTCAAAGTATTACCATGAAAGTACACAAGCTGTAACTTTCTGAGAAGCCACCAAAGGACATGCTTAAAGAGGAAGCGAAGCATGTGCCTTTGTGGTTAGCTGACCCAATTAGTGATGGAAGTTGGCCTGTTTTAGAAAGCAGATGTGCTTTTATAAATCCATATTTTACCTGTTTTAACAACTTAGCTTTGGGGGGCATTTGTCTTACACACAGTGCTAAGCAAGCCAGTACTTTAAGTATTCTCTTCACAAAGTCTTTACCAAAAGTAATAGAGTGTATTTTCATTAGGTGAAATGCTTTGTGAGGTCTTTTGTCTTACAGATCAGATTAATTGTTTATTTTGCTAGGTCAATCTTGAATAAACAGCAGAGCCAACTTCAAATACAAATGGTTCCTTACTTTAATTTTACACAGCTGTGAAGGATGGCATCACTTAGTCTGAACCTAGGAGGAGGGCAAAGATCTGCTCAAAAAGGCTGAAAACCACCTCCTTTCTCACAAGTGGTTGAAGTTCCATAATTAAAACATAAACTATGACAGTCATTTTAATCTAGAATTTTCCTCCAGAATGACAGCAAAACACATTAAAGATTACTGAGATCACTTTTTTGAATGCTATGAAATGCAGCTGTTGAGCACAAAGGGTTTTGTCCAGGCTGTAATAGGCACTATTTACATCGTGCAGTGACACTGCCAGTACTCCACTAGTTTTGTCTGTCATCATCTCATCTCTTATGCATTCTTTTCCTTCCCCACCTTATCCTTTTCCTCCTTTTCATGCTTTAGAGTTTATTAACCCATGCATAACTTAGAAATAATTGTAAGTCACTTTGAAGTTGGAAACTGTCAGTGTATCAAGCAGATAATATTTCTTTTTAAGTCTGTTGAGATGGTGTTGGAGTTTGTGCTTCTCTCCCCCATTTCTAAGCAATTGGAAAAATATATGACAATGAAAACATGTTCTGGAGGTTCCTGTTTTATTTCCTTCTTTCACGTATGGTGAGGGAAAAGATGCTGCCAAGTCATCTTCCTCTGTTTTCAAGCTCTGCATATTTTTAGATTTGAACAATAGCATTTGACTTGAGAGCAACTCCCTAGCTATCTAAAAAACTGACAGTGTGCTTAAATTTTTCCCAAATTCTCATAACATTTACATTTCGGTTCTCTTACAGCGTCAGAATTGGGAAAGTGAACAGCACTGCTTGTCCTCTCTGCCTTGACAAGGGGGCCCCGAGATGTCCCTGAGTTGCCAGCAGAGTGGCACTCTCAGTAATGTCTTCTATACTTAGTGCAGCTGCCTCCACCAAGGTGTGCATCACCTTGCCCTTCCCCATAACCTGCTTCAGCCTTGTGAGAGAAAGAGGCCTCTCATGAAATACCACATCTAACTGGTGAGAATATGTGCACCTCCTAGCACATATGTCTGTACACACTCTAAGAAGTTGGGGGCTGACCTGCTGAAGAGCAGTGAAGGGGAAAAGGACCTGGGGGTCCTGGTGGATAGAAGGTTGACCAATAGCCAAGAAGGCCAATGCCATTCTGGGGTGTATTAGAAGCTGTGGTTGGAAGGTCAAGAGAGGTTCTCCTCCCCCCCACTGTGCCCTGGCGAGGGCACGTCTAGAATATTGTGTCCAGTTCTGGGCCCCTCAGTTCAAGCAGGACAGGGAACTGCTTGAGAAAGTCCAGCACAGCGCCACAAAAATTATTAAGGGAGTGGAACATCTTCCTTACGAGGAGAGACTGAGGGAGCTGGGGCTCTTTAGTTAGAGGAGACTGAGGGTGACCTCATTAATGTTTATAAATACGTAAAGGCTGAGCACCAGGAGGATAAAGCCAGGCTGTTCTCGGTGATGCCCAATGACAGGACAAGGGGCAGGGGGTGGAAGTTGAGGCACAGGAAGTTCCATGTAAACGTGAGGAGGATTTTTTTCACTGTGAGGGTGAGAGAACACTGGAACAGGCTGCCCAAGGGGGTTGTGGAATCTCCCTCTCTAGAGATATTCAAGACCTGCTTGGACGTATTCCTGTGTGATCTGGTATAGGTGATCCTGCTCAGGCAGGGGGGTGGGACTGGAGGATCTGCTGAAGTTCCTTCCAGCCCCTGACATTCTGTGATTCTGTATGAAGTGGAGCAAAAATCTTTGCTATGCCTTGTGACTGGCAAAGCTGATCACACCTAAACTGGCTAATAATGTCACCATATCCTTTATGAAGACTGTGATGTATGAATTTACTGTAAATGAAAGAGATCCAGATTGCACTCTATGTTGCTCCAGGTGGATGCCAGTGTAATTAATGGGGTGGAGGTTTAGGGTGGGTCTATGCTAGCAGCGTGGCACACAGCAGAAATTCTTTCTAGATGTAGAAAACTTTTCTGCATCCCTAATTGGGAGTTTCATGTTTTCCAAGCTGAAAGAACATTATATTGAAATCTTCAAAGCTGCATTTCTTATATTTTGCCATGTTATTACCCTGCCCCTTTATCTTTTCAGCCACAAGAAAATACAGCTTTCACAGCACAGTTGGAAACTACTCCGTAAACCTGCACCCCTATGAGTGTTCACTCAACACCTGATCAGATTTTGGCTAACACGCAGCTCATATTAAGGCATGATTGCTGGGAACAGTGCCACTAGGTCAAAGTGAGGACAGCACGTAGGCAGAACATGGTGACCAGTAAGGGCTAAAGGTCATTATGCTGCCATTATCACCTTCTGCTTAATGTCTCCTGCAGCCATTATCTTTGTCTGGCAGTTTCTTTATAATCCAGTAGACCAAAATTCCAAGTTGGAAGCTGCTAATACATCAATCTACCCTAAAAAAAATTCTAAAGCACATCCAACAGCAGCTGAACTACTGAGGCTTTTGAGATTGCCATTGTGGCACAGAGGCTGTCCACACAGAGGAAGAATCACAGAATCGCAGAACATTAGAAGTTGGAAGGGACCTTCAGAAATGAAGTCCAACTCCCCCTGCCAAAGCAGGATCACCTAGAGTAGTCTGCACAGGAATGCAGCCAGGCAGCTTTTGAAAGTCTCCAGAGAAGGAGACTCCACAACCTCTCTGGGCAGCCTGTTCCAGTACTCCGTCACCCTCACTGTAAAGAAGTTTCTCCTCATGTTGAGGTGAAATCTTCCATGGTCCAGTTTGTATCCATTGTTCCTTGTCTTGTTACTACACGCCGGCAAAAAGAGATTGGCCCCCTCCACTTGACACTCACCCCTGAGATATTCAGACACACTGATCAGATCCCCTCTCAGTCTTCTCTTCTCAAGACTAAACAGCCCCAGGTTTCTCAGTCTCTCTTCACAGGGGAGATGCTCAAGTCCCCCAGTTATCCTCATGGCTCTCCACTGGAGTCTCTCCAGCAGGTGCCTATCTCTCTTGAACTGCAGAGCCCAAAACTGGACACAATATTCCAGCTGTGGTCTCACCAGGGCAGAGTAGAGGGGGAGAAGAACCTCCCTAGACCTGCTGGACACGCTTCTTGATGCACCCCAGGATACCTTTGGCTCTCTTGGCCACAAGAACACATTGCTGTCCCATGGAGAACTTGCTGTCCAGCAGGGCTCCAAGGTCTTTCTCCATGGAGCTGCTTTCCAGCAGGGCAGCCCCCAACCTGTACTGCTGTCTGCTGTTATTCCTCCCCAGATGCAGGACGCTGCATTTGTCTTTATTGAACTTTATGATGTTTGCCTTCACCCAGCTCTCCAGCCTGTCCAGAACTGGTTGGATGGCTGCACAGCCTGCTGGGCTGTCAGAAGGACGAGCCCTCTCACCATCAGCTGGGTAACTGTTTTGCTCACAGGTGCATGTGTTACATGTTGTGAGTTGTGAATTAGAGAACTTGTGAGTTAGAAAGATCATGAATTAACTGATGAACTAGTGAACTCACATGGCAGACTAGTCTGCACAAAGGGGAATGAGGCTTGTTTGTTGAGTTCTTTTCTTTCCTAATGATCATAAAATAAAGTTTAATTTACAGACTATGTTGTTCTGTAAATTTGAAAGTTTCAGATGGACCGTGACAATTCTGTTACCTTAGTACAAATAAATTAACGAGACAGAGAACAGGTTGTCAGAAGTCTCTCTCCATGTGGCTAAACTAGACTCCAAAGAGGAGCCTCATAAGGGTGTCCTCAGCTTCACTTCTGAGTGGAAAAGTTCTCTAGCCTGGGCAAGTCCCTTTACCACAGCTGGTACTTCCTAGCAGAGTGCTAGCTAGCACAAGCCAGAAGTGTGCCAGAGACAGCATTTGTGCCTCTGCTGTGAACCACTTTCATCCATGAGCACACATGTAGGCTCCACACCTCAAAAGGGATTTCTGAACACCGTGTGATAACCCTTCAGACAAAGGCTTTACCTGAAACGCCTCCATATAGAATAGAAAGAAAAATAAAGAGCATTAGGCACGCACTGACTTTTTAAGATGTTTTTCATTTTGAAGTTTGTTGGTGTATGTCAAAAAGACTTTTACTAGAGGCTGATAAACCACAGCATCTGGAGCTATGGCCATGCTCTTACTGCTATGAGCAGGAATTACACTCCGTGTTGTGGCGATAGAGAAAGTAACAGAAAAATGCAGTAAGAAACACAGATCAAATTAATAACACCAACATGCTTTCTTGCAGGCTGGTAATGAACCAAGAGTCAGGCCATGCTGCAGCCTTTTGAAAAACGGGACGGAAAGGGAGTAATTTGGTTGAACGTGAGGAATGTCAGGAAGTGATAAGACTCCCAATGTCCTCCTCTTGCCCTGCCAAGAGCACATAAAGCATAAAAATTCTTAGTTGTTTGTACTTCTTCAATACAAGGAATTTAGAAAAGTATTTTCAGTTCAGTTCTGAGTAATACAGCAGATACTATTGCTCTGTGTGTCTCATAATCTATTTCCAAGTAAGCTGATTTTTTCATTATGAAAACTGAGGGGGAGGGAAACGAAATGAAAAAATAAACACCACCCCTCCAAACCCAAAACCCCAAAAAGCAACCAAAAAAAAAAAAAAAAAAAAAATCCAAACCCAAACCCTCAAAAGACAAAAAAGCCCCAACAAGGCAAAACTAATGAATTGTTTCCCAATACAGATGGAAGAAATCTCATCATCCCTGGTCTGCTTCCACAGCCACAGAGCACTACTCCATGATATTCTGACAGATTTGAATGAGATGCCGTGTACAAAGTTGCCTCTACAGTATCAAAGCTTTAACTTGGCATGCATAAGAAATAACAAGTCTAAATCTTTAAGAGAGGCACTGTGATTCTTTATCTTGACTGACCTTGATTTCCCAATTAGGTGCTGAAACAGCAATCTGAAGTGAGTCACTGGAATGACTTGAGTAACTGCTTGAGATCAGCAAGATAAATGAAAGTTGGAGAACTCTGAATCATCTTAACAGAAGAATAGTCTGTATATGAAAGTGAGAAATAATAAATAATTTATGGTCATCTTTTTATACTTCACTTATGAAAATACTCACAGAGTATCCATATTATAATAA